>MJUU01031407.1:107141-130939 GCA_002080025.1 Modiolus philippinarum | reverse complement strand
GGGGGGGGGGGTCTGCATAAGTTCTAATCTATTATTGTTTATTCTTAATAGTCCAAAATGTACCATGGGGAAAACTGAATCTTTTGTGCACTAATGGACAATATGGTGCATTTTACAAACTCTGCGATAGACCATAGGGCAGGTCTAATCCAACAAAATCTAGAAGTTGACAACATGTCAACAGTAGTAGCAAGGATTAGTGAGAATTTTTTTTTTTAAATTGTCAGTTTAGGCCATAATAAAATAATTACTAGATTCTAGATTCTCATCCTTTTTTTTTCATCAAAATTTGGGGCGGGCGAGCGAATTTTATTTTTTCATTTTTTATCAGATTTTGTAAAAAAAAATGCTGTCATTTAAAAAGAAATTTACCCAAATTGACCAAAAGACAGAATAATTTTTTTTGAGGAGGATGACTAATATTGGATTGACGAGGATGAGAATTTTTTATTATGGCCTTATATAGATATAGCTACAAATAAAACAAGAGGAGTGGAATTATTTTTGAGTAAAATGAACAAATTAACATATTTCGACATTATTTCAGGGAAATTTTTTTTAATGCATGTATTTTAAAAGTATGTTTGGATATAATTTTAGAATTTCTTTTTATTACAGTAATTTAAGTAGTTTCATCAATATCAGTTAAATGTTATAAGATCTACTCAGTAAGACAATGGTTTAACTGTGATTTTATTTGCTTGATCATTTAGTTTTCAGTTACAAATGTTCATTCTATTTCTGAATTTTTGGTTTTTGTTTTTTGTCATCTCCCTTACATAAGATTTCTACTCTCAAGTGCCTTCTTCTAGGTGAAAATTTATACAGAACAACTTAAAGACACCATCTTTTTTCATGATTTTATGATTAATTGTGCTATTAGTTTGTGGTGAGGGCATCATTCTGAAGCTCCTCTCTGCCTCTTTTATATTCAAGGATTTTTTTACAAATTATAAAAAGTAACATAACATTATTTAATCGTATATTTTCTGGGAAAAGTTGAAACTTTTTCAAACGAAGTTTTCCTTACTTTTATTACTTGTGTTGTTTATTACAACCCTGACCCCTTAACTTACTTCACAAAAAAATTGTTTAGATAATTTGTTATAACAGTATTTAATGTGTAAAAAAAACAAAATGTGATATATTTTTATAAACAGTGATAGCCCTGAATGGTCACAGCATGCATATTGTACTTATGTAATTTTTTTCAATTTCATTCAAGTTTTACTTTTCAATTTTATTCAAGTTTTAGTAGGTATTTAAAACCAATGCAGCCACAAAGTCATGTTCTTATTCAGTGACATTTTAACTTGAGATTCTATCAGGAAGGTTAGGTTATTTGTTTAGAATACAGTGGAATCTTGTCAAACAATTACAGTAAGGCTCGTCCAAACTGAACCTCTTTGTGACTTTAGATTTGATTAATTAAAAAATATTCTAGAAGATAGAAATATTAGTAGAAAGGAATTTGCATCACGTTTCATGCAGAACAGTTTCTGGATAAGGCTTGTTTTAGTTTAGACAAAGTTTCTGGTTACGTCTAAGTTTACTTGAGACAGGTTTCTTTGTAATGCGTGAATTGATTGGACGAAATTGGATAAATTTAAATAAGGCAAAATTTGACATTATTAAATAAGGCAAACTTTGAATTACAAATTATGTTAAGTGGCGAATGTTTTACAGTCATTAAAAAATGGGAGACAACTCTATTTTTCATGGTACAAAGTGGCAAACAAAATGAGGGGACAATTCATAAAGGTTTTACTGTCAGTAAAGAACATATTGGATTTTAAAATTCAGTAAAACATGGGAGATAACTCGTATTTTTCATGATTGTTTTTTCTACTATTTTAAATCTCATTTTGTTTTGAATTTAATTGGGGGTCGATTTGTATTCTTTCATACTGTAACTGAAAAATAAAATATTCACTATTTAAAAGTGGATGAAGCCGGTGTACGCAATGAAGAAACAACCTAAAGATCTCCTTGTTTTAATACTATATTGTTAGCCTGGAAATGTTTTTTCCTGGGTATTACATAAGTGCTATTATTAGATTTGTTGTTATTTGTTGATTTCGTTGAACCATGAAATGTATTGGATTTGTTGAGAGGTTAAAACCTCCATTACTTTTGAAATACAAAGTATTTCATAAATGTAGTTGTGTCAAAATAAAAAGATTTTTATCACAATCCTTCAGCGTTAGTTGTATTCTATGTTTTAGTAATAGACGGGCATGATGTTGTATCTTTGTCTGTCCGTCTGTAGATCCTGTCATCTGTCTGTATGTTCATTTGTTTGTCCATGTATGTGCAATCTAATTAAAATTAGATCTACCCATTGTTCCCTACAGTCACTGCATGGAAGATCTAACAACAGCCCATTTTACTTTCTGTTTCCATAATTCATTCGAAACCCTCGGGTTTCATCATAAAGCTTAATGTTGTCAAAATCATGTAGACTGGATTCTGATTGGTTGATGACAAAGGTCACAGAACTGAAAGTAAAATGGGATGTTGTTAGATCTTTCATGCAGTGATTTAAAAAAAACAATTGGTAGATCTAATTTTAATTATATTGATGTATGTGCAACCATGCTAGAATAACACGTGCCATGCAGATACCAAATACTGAAGTTGCTTTTAATGTAGTTTCTGCAGATGGCCACTTTGTCAACTTATGTCTCTTCAGTGCAGATGGAATTTGAACATTTGGAAGATCACAAAACAAAATATTCGTAACAGCTGATAAAGAACAAATTACCAAAAAGAAGGGGAGAAGGGTGTCAACTGTTATAAGCAGAATTTTTCTTCATCAAGAAAATGGCTGTTAGAATATATTTTTGCAGTCTAGATTATTGCTAGACACTAGAAAAATGTTTAAATAGACAAGACAGATATATGGAATATAGGGCATTTTGTTTTTGATACGGACTTTATCACGGCCAGTATCAAGTCAGCCCGTTAGGGCGAGCTTGATGCGTTACACCATGATAAAGTCCGTATCAAAAACAAAATGTCCTATATTTCTTTTATCAGTAATTCACAAAATGATAATAAAACTGCATTTTAAGTGGAAAAATTCTGAAATTTATATTTTAGCACAGTTAATTTATTGTTAATTGCAATATTTTTTATGAATTCTTCATTCAACGTATTACGTGTATGAACACGACAAATAGTACAAAATATGACGTCAGCATAGCAACCTGCACGTGACGCCTTCACAGTGACCTAATAATTTCGTGATAATGTCCAGTTTGGTGATATCAAGATTATCAGTCTCTGTTGATGAAAGGAAATTCATACAAATTACCGATAAATGAGGGATATTGGATGGAAACAAGAAACAAAACACAAAATAGAGAAGGCTTGTTTAATAACAAAAACAAAAAACAAAAACAAACAATGGCATTTCATGGAAAATTAAAACAAAATTATGACCTTTGTATGCATTTAGAATGGAATCATATATTGCTATCCTCATCTTCATGAAATAAAACAAAAAGAGTTTTCCAAAAATATTCTAAATATTCTGGAAAAGTTTTCCTGGACAAAATCTTGACTTGTGTAAAACTACTCCAAAATCTTCATCTGTGACCTATCCTAACTTGTGGGGTGAAATTTGAAATCTTATCAATAAAAAAATTCTTTCAAGGTGAAAGCTGTCTTGTAAGTTCAGCTGGCTATAACAAGGTTGAGCTTTTGCCATCACTTGGTGTCCAACACTCTGTCCTCAATTGTTAACTTTTCATTCAGATCTTCTCCTCTGACACTGCCAGGCCAATTGGCACCAAACTTGGTCAATTTTAGTCCTTGGGTGCCCCCTTTAAAACGTGTCTTGCCGACCTCATCAGTGGGGAACTATGACCATTTATTTAAAAAACTTATCCTCAGAAAGTACTTGACCTATTGGAACCAAACTTGATCACAATAGTCTTTAGTTGGTCCCTTTAAAAAATGTGCCTGGCATGTCAGCATTACATCCAAGATGGTCTCCAGCGGGAAACAATTTTGATGTTGGACTCAGTAGGAAAGCATTTAGTCACAATAGTCCTTGGGTGGTCTCCTATAAAAATGTGTCGGTCAAGTGTGCACTTCATCCAAGATGGCCACCAGCAGGCCTGAAACTTAGCTTAACATTAGATACTAGGGGAATACATGTCCTCTTAAAATACTTGGCCAATTGAAACCTGATGATACTTGGTCACAAGGGTCCTTAGTTGGTCCCCTTAGAAAATGTGTCCAGAATGTCCACATCATATCCAAGATGGCTGCCAACGGGGAACATAGTTTAATATTGAACCCTGGTGGGGAAGCAATCAAAGATCTTCTAATTGGAAACCACAAAGCCGTTTGGACCCAATCATGGTGTCAATAGTCTTTGGGCAATCCCTCTTCAAATATGTCCAGCAAGTCAGCATATCGCATCCCAGACAGTGAACCTTGACATCAGTGCATTGATTATATTACAAGAAATCAGTCAACTTTGACATTTGTGCATTGAGTATATTTCAATCTGCTGTAATTATCGGTAATTAATTTACAACAGACATGTGTGCCATGGTGACAATTTACAACATATCTTTGTATCTTTGCCTTGGTAAACATATACAACAAGTCAGAATCTTGAAATTTGTGCCTTAATGACATGACAACAAATATGTCAATCCTGACTTCTGCGCCTTGATGACATTACAACAAATATTTAAATCTCAACTCAGTCTTTGCCTTGGTGACATTGCAAATGTACTTGTTGAAATTACAACAAATCACTCAGCCTTGGCATCTATTCCTTGGTGACATAACAACAATTAGTCAATCTTGGTATCTGTACAATGACGACTTTGCATCGAAAATATCAATTTTGACATCTGGGTCTTGATGACATTGCAACAAATATGTCAATCTTGACACCTGTACCATGGTGACATCACAATAAATCTTTGAATCTTGATATAAATGCCTTGATAAAAATACAGCAAATCAGTCTGCCTTGATGACATAACAACAAATTTTGAATATTGATATTTGTGCCTAAATGACATCTCGATGACATTACAGCAAATCTTTAAATCTTGGGACCTTTGCCTTGGCGACAAACCTGGCATCTTGAAGATGAAACAGAAAAATTATTACATTGACAGCTGTGCCATGGTGACCTCACAACAAATATTTGAGCAATTATGACATTACAGTAAATCTATCATTCATGAAAACTGTACCTTGGTGATATTACGAGAAATCTGCCAGTCTTGACATTTGTGTCTTTGTGACATTAAAACAAAACTGACAATTTTGACATCTGTGTCTTGATGACATTAAAAACAAATTAACTGTATGTCAATCTTGACATCTTTGTCTTAATGACATTAAAAGAAATTCATTGTATGCCAATTTTGATATCTTTGTTTTAATGACATTAAAACAAATTCACTGTATGTCAATCTTGACATCTATGTTTTAATGACATTGTATGCCAATCTTGACATCTATGTCTTGATGACATTGTATGCCAATCTTGACATCTATGTCTTAATGACGTTAAAACAAGTACATTGTATGTCAATCTTGACATCTGTGTCTTGATGACATTAAAACAAATAAGTTGTATGTCAATCTTGACATCTGTGTCTTAATGACATTAAAACAAATAAGTTGTATGTCAATCTTGACATCTGTGTCTTAATGACATTAAAACAAATACGTTGTATGTCAATCTTGACATCTGTGTCTTAATGACATTAAAACAAATAAGTTGTATGTCAATCTTGACATCTGTGTCTTAATGACATTAAAACAAATAAGTTGTATGTCAATCTTGACATCTGTGTCTTAATGGCATTAAGGCAAATATATTGTATGTCAATCTTGGCATCTGTGTCTTGATGACATTAAAACAAATATGTCAATTTTGAAATCTATGATAAGTGACAATGCAGTATATCACATGTGTTACGGTGACATTACAACAAAACTTGGAATCTTGACATATGTGTCTTGATCACTTTACAGCAAATATGTCAATCTTGACATCTGTACATTGATGACATTACAACACATAACAAGTATTTGAATTTTGGCTTAATGACATAACAAATATGTCAATCTCGGCTTCTGTGCCTTGATGACATTTCAACAAATCTTTGAATCTTGATATTTAGGCCTTGATTACAGAAAAATAGTGCCTTGATGAAATTACTGTATTTCTGACAACTTTGACGACATTACAACAAATCTATCAATCTTGACATCAGCCTCGGTGACATCTTATCTGGCTTCATCTTCGAGTGATATTCAATGGCTTTAAATTAGCAAGAAAATATGTGCAAACACCTGCATTATCTAACGTCAACTTTGATTGAACAACAGTGGCCACATTTAAACATTTCAGGTCAAAAGCCGGATCAAAAGAAACTGAGCACCAGGTACCATTTTTTTCAAACTTTTGCCATGACATCGTATGCAAATTTCATTATCTTATTCTGGATTCGATTGATGTCTATTTCTGTTACTAACGAGTTTACCTTCAGCTAATTGCCATGAATCATGTCTATGATATGTAAACATACAATTATGTCAATTTGCAGTTCAGATGATCGTTCTTTCAGGTATTTACTAGACTCCCACTACCAAACAGCTGATTGCAAAAACATTGTCAAAATTCTCACCTACATCGCATTGATATTGAGGAATGCTATGAGCTATAAAACGTGGAATGCACATTGTAAATTATTCGCTATTTCTAACGTACACAGTTGGATATTGACAAACAATAAAATATGCACCTGGAAACTGATTACCGTTATGTCCTGCAGTCTTGCACTCAAACCGGACGTGCTGATCTGTTTTGAAAGAGTGACACTTTTTTAAATATATTGTTTTAATATAACAATGTTTTCTTTTCCTGTCTGGTACGCAGATGTTGTTTACAATATTTGCACTAACGGGAATGGTTTGCTTCAAATTGTCTTTTGATGAAGTAGGCGGAATTTTTTTCAATGTCATTAGTAGAGGACAGCAGGGCTTTTTTCAAAATGTTGGTTCATTTGACATACAGACTGAGGTTACGATAACAGATGCAACTCAATACTTCAGCTAATTACCGGTAGTTCATCACTCGGCATACAAAACCAGTGCCCTTCAATACATGACTTGGACTTGTGGGGCGTGCATGACTGAAATTTAACTGTTTAATGATGTTGAATGCGAAATCGACAAGCAAACGGTTGGGCGACTTAGGCGTAGGTGTCGTTTCATATAAGCCGAGAGCCTGAACGCCCTTCCAGACACGTCTTTGGCTTTAGAACAAGATCAAGGCTCGAGTGTAGTACCGTACAAGATTAAGGATTGTGCGTCGTTTCACTAGCGGCTTGTGGCGTTGTATCTATGACTTTCACCAGAGTATTGTTGAATGCGAGACAACAAAGCGATTGAACGCATCGCGTTGTAAGAATTAAGGCATAAATGCTCATGCTGTGAGTGAAACTTGGACCGAGGATAAAAATAGTGTTATCCTGTGCTGTGGAATGAATTGTTTATTTTGGGAGATGTTTGGTAATTGTTCACGGTATGCTGAGCATTGCATTGTTGCACAACTGTTTTGGTGATATTATACATTTATAGTCTGTGTATGAGGTCGATACGATGTTATATCGACCTGGGAAAAGCATATCGACCGAGTCGATATGCTTTTGCAGGTCGATATAACATCGTATCGACCTCATACACAGACTACAATTGTAATATTATTAATTTACATGAACACTGAAAAGGACATTTTTATCCTTTGTCTAAATTATCAAATTCAAGATATAGTTGAAGTATTTCAAAAATATATTAAAAAGTTAATTAACACTATAATATAATTACATTGTGTATGTACATGTAATTGATTCTTGAAAAAAAAACATAAAATAAATCAAACAAGATTATAAACAATCATAGAAACATGCGATATGCATTTCTATTTTTAGGAACATGCGATATAACTTTTTGATATATTGTTTTTTTAGTCAATATCTTAAAATACAGTGGGTCATGTGATCAGGTCTCCACTAATCAAATTTCTCAAACGATATCAAATTAATAATATATACGAAGAACAGACACTTGAATGTTTTGCATGCAAGATTGGCGCTTGAATGTTGGATTGCGCTTTAATGTTGGAAACGTGGTATACGAGTCGCACTCGATCGCTATGTACTGTTGAACATGTAAGACGGTTGCTTAAACTTTGTTTGTGTCTGTGTGATCTGCAACTATTCATAATACAAGTTTCATGCGTCTTGAAGCATCGTGTAAACTACATGCATATATTTTTTGTGCAGCATGCGACTTTTTGAAGTTGCATGATACACAATTTGGGATAGGACATGTCCTATTTCGCGATACAAGTTGCATGCGTCTTTTTTATTTTAAAGGCCCATTTACACGGTGATGATGCGTGTTGAAGCATGCAACTTTTGTATCATGATACATAAACGTTTACACGGTATAGCAAGTCGCATGCATCTTGAAGCATGCAACTTTTGAATCATGATATTTTTTACGTTTACACGGTGTGAAAAAGTCGCATGCAACTATGTCAACCTTTTCTGACTTTTCTTTCACGGTTTTCATTGGTTTAAATGAAAAAGACGCATGCAACTTGTATCACGAAATATAACATGTCCTATTCCAAATTGTGTATCATGCAACTTCAAAAAGTCGCATGCTACACAAAAAATGTATAGTTTACACGGTATTATTTGTATCATGCTTCAAGACGCATGCAACTTGTATCGCCGTATAAATCGGCCTTTACCAATGAAAACCGTATAAGAAAGCCATGCAACTTGTATCGCCGTTTGCATGCTTCAAGATGCATGCGACTTGTAATACCATGTAAACGTTTATATATGATGATACAATAGTTGCATGCTATACAAGATCGACGCATGCGAATTGTATGACTTGTATCGCCGGGTAAATGGGCCTTTAGACGTTTCCAGTACCTAGTGCGATACGAAATTGACTTTCATAGAACCAAACAACATTGTAGGCTCAAGAGTTAGAGTTTCATTTAGACTCGGTTCCACTGAATGACGTTTGCACATCTACTAGTACTGTAAGTCAGCAACCTTCATTGATTGTCTTGTTTAAACCATTTGAGTGCATCTGCAGTGCTCATTGTCTTAAAAAAACAAGAATGAAAAAAAACTTCACCCAATACAATGTCATTTTTTTTTAAATATTTGATTTATGTTCTTCAAAGCCCCGAAGAAAGATTTCAAGCTTTTATACTTAATTGTCTCCGTTCTCAATTTTGTCTCCACATTCAATTTACAATAACTAAATAAATTCGGTTAAACTAACGGCATTCTAACCCAATTAAATGGAAAATACTAATTTGATATAAAACGAGTTCCTCATAGACCAAGCTATATATTAGACTCTCCAGAATGTACCAATTCTCTTTCCAGTAATTACAGAAAAAATCAAAGAAACTCCGAGATGCACTTCCTTGACTTGGCATAAAAGCGGAAGAAACTATCGTTTTAATGAGATTTAGTAAAATATAGTTTAAAATGTAAGGACATAAAGTAATTAGCTTTGAGCACATAAACTGGTAAAAGATATTGCATAATGTGCCTAGAATGCAATATTTTTAAAAGATTGCAGCTCGAGACTGCATAACTGTGCATTTTGTGTACTTGTGCAATGTGCTTGGAAAGGACTTAATTGTCAAGTTTTGTTGTCAAGTATTTGTCAGTGTTCTTGTCTCTCTTTTAAAGGTATCTGTTATGTATTGTTGTCTTGTGCTTTTTTCAGTATTGTTGTTTTTTGTTTGGAAAGGTCCGGGCCAGATTTTGTTAATCTTGATGTTTTTTTGTTTGTTCAGGACGTCTCGGGGTTGTCTTAAATTTTCAGTACTCTTGTGTATTGTTTCAAAAACTGTTTGTCATGCAGGTTTTGTTATCTTGTGATTGTTACTTTTGTTGTCTTGTGTTTGCAGTGTGTTGTTTGAAAGGTGCTTGTCATATATTGTTGGTTTGTGTTTGTTATTGTTGTTTTTAATTTGGGTAGGCGCTTGTCAGGTTTTGGTGTCTTTTGCTTGCAAGTGTTGCTATCTTTTGTATCACGGTGTTTTTCTTGTGTTTGTATATAATGGTACGTGTATTGTGTTGTTGTTTTGCGATTTTCAGTTGTTTTTTTTATTTTTGTTTTTGGAAGGTACTTGTTAGGGGCTGTTGGATGTGTTTGTCAGGTGTTGTCTTGTGCTTAGAAAGGTGCTTATAAGGTTTTGTTGTCTTTTGTTCGCAGTGTTCCAGTCTTTTGCCTTGAAAAGGGCTTATGATGTCTTGTTGGCTTGCGTTTTGTCAGTGTTGTTGTCGCGTCTCTGCAGAGGTGCTTGTCATGTGCAGTTGTATTGTGGTTGCAGTGTTGTTGTCTTTTGTTTGGAAATGTAGGTACTTGTCTGTCGGCAGATTACTTACATCAAAATCCGATTGAAATAAGAAAACGGCATGTAGGTGTTGTTTGTTGTTTTAAAAGGTTCATTTCAGGTCTTGTGGTTTTGCTTTACATTTTGATTTTAAGAGCTTTCCTTCTTTTGACTCGATGAGTGCCACGTGGTTGTTTAAGTGTTGCGATTGCCTTCTGTTAGTCTTTTTGACGGATGACAGCGATTGTCAGAAAACTTTGCCAGTTAATTTATGTTTGTTCATGGACAATGAAGAGCATGGATGTAGCGTTGGTCGGCAATTAGCAATTTAATGAATTCCGCTCAAACCGGTGCTAGGGGCAGTCTTGAACTTACTATGAGGTATGAGCAAAGTTCATTGTTGAAGGCCTCATTGTTAACAACATATTTGTAGAGACTTTGTCTCATGTACATTTACTATATATCCCTTCATTACTTATTTCGAATTGGAAGAACTGTGTGCTATTCCACATCATGCCTGCAAAGTCGAAATTATTCATTGCTAGTCAATGCTAGTTGTGTTAATTCAAATCAATCAATCAATCAGTAATGGGAATGTTCTTATCATGACAAGGCCTGATAATCAAATGCCGGTATCTGATTGAAGAGTTTACAAAACTATTTTTACCAAGCAAACTATCAGATTGAGTAGTAACATCGTAGTATGCCCTTGACATTAACCGAGGAACCTTTACGAATGCATTCTGCAGATGCAGCAATCGTGAATCATAACAATTGAAGTCGAAGCCAATCGTATGAATGACTTTAATCTATAACAGGTTGTTATATTTAGCTAGTTGGACGTCTGCCGGAATATTTCTTCGCAGACGTTGGAATTTTCGTAGTATGAAATCATTCACGTATGTTTTGTTGCACATGTGCAACTATTTGCGTGACGCTAATAGCTTGCATTGTATTTGAATTAATCGCCGTTTACTGCGATACGTCAATCTTTCTATATTTGAAGTTGGGATCTAATAACTTAGAAGTATATTGGCAATGAGTCTTACAGTTGAAGGATAATAAACCAAAGACCTAATGGTAAGGTGGGCAAAATATCAAAGGTGAGAAATGACAATGTTCGAGCTTAGAATCAAGCATAGTAATGAGAAAAATATTAAAATCACAGCTTAAAATTGAGAAAAAAAAAAGATTTGAGGTTATTGATCTCAAATATATTTTCCAACCAGATTCTTGTACAGCTACAAGACTTGTTATAATTAGTAGTTCTTTATATCATTCTGTAAATATAGGGCCGTCTTTTTAAAGTGCCGACTTGTGTTTTAGTCTTGTTATAGTGCCGACTAATGTTTCTTCTTTCGATATTTCCTACTTGTGTTTAAGTCTTTGTAATGCCGATTTGTGTCCTAGCCTTGTTATATTTGTGAAAGTACCAGCTTGTGTTTTAATATGCTTGTTGTATTGCCAACTTGTGTTTAAGTCTTGTAACAGCTCCGACTTGTGTTTACTTCTGTTAAAATGTACTTGTGTTTAATCTTGTTATAATAACGAATTGTGTTTAGTTTTGTTATAATAACGACTTGTGTTTAGTCTCGTTATAATGCCGACTTGTGTCTTAGTCTTGTTATAATACCGACTTGTGTTTCGGTCTTGTTGTAGTACCGAAGTTTGTGTGAGGCATGTTATAATGCCAAATTGTGTTTAGTCTTGTAATAATGTCTACTTGTTTTTAGTCTTTTTATGGTGTCGACTTGTGTTTAATATTTTACGAAAGGATATTGAGTAAATGAGCATGAGTCTTGTTATGGTGCACTTGTGTTTAGTCTTGTTATGATGCACTTGTGTTAAGTCTTTTTATGATGCATTTGTGTTACGTCTTGTTATGATGCACTTGTGTCTCGTCTTGTTATAATGCACAATTGTGTTTAGTCTTGTATTAATGCCGACTTGTGTTAAGTCTTGTTATGATGCCGATTTATGTTAAGTCTTGTTATAATGCAGACTTGTGTTTAGTATTGTTGAAATGCCGACTTGTGTATAAAGTTATTGTTATAGTGCCGACTTGTGTTAAGTCTTGCTATAGCGACGACTTGTTAAGTCTTGTTATAGTACCGACGTGCGTTTAGTCTTTTTGAAATGCAATTTAATGCTTAGTCTTGTTATAGTACCGACTTGTGCTAAGTCTTGTTATAGAACCGACTTGTGTTTCATCTTCTTGAAATGCCGACTTGTGTTTGGTTCTGTTATAAAGGCCGACTTGTGTTTAGTCTTGTCACTATGCCGACTTGTGTTTGGTTTTGTTATAGTGCCGACTTGTGTTTAGTCTTGTCTAGATGCAAACTTGCGCTTAGTCTTGTTATAATACCAACTTGCGTTTAGTCCAAATATAGCGCCGACTTGACTGAAGTCTTGTTATAATGCACTTGTGTTGAATCTTGTTATAATACGAATTGCGCTAAGTCTTGTTATAATGCCGACTTGTGTTAAGACTTCCTCTAGTACCGACTTGTGTTTTATCTTGTTATTATGCCGACATGTGTTAAGTCTTGTTTTATTACCGACTTCTGTTTCGTCTTGTTGAAATGCCGAATTGCGTTAAGTCTTATTATAAATGCCAACTTCTGTTTAGTCTTGTCATAATGCCGACTTTTGCTAAGTCTTGCAATAATGTCGACTTATGTTAAGTCTTGTTATAATGCACTTGTGTTTAGTCTTGTTATAATAAAGGATGAGTGGCAGTAAGACCCATTTTTGGCCCAAGATATACCATGAAACTAAAACTATACAAACAGATGTCTTATGTTCCTGAAACATTGAACAAATATAGGGCTTTATGAAAATGATAAAGCTTTTTTCCATATCAGTTTGATTCTCATGATAATCAGTTAACTCAAAAGCTATATTTTTGGAAATAGTCAGAATTTCATAGATATTTGCTGTGTTTTGCACATTTTTGTGCTTTGAAAAATATGGGCACATCTGAATAACAACTTCATATTTAGTCAAAATGTGTAAAATGGTGAAATACATCATTTCTGAAAGTTTGAAGTTGTTGATTGCATGTGCCCCATGTTCACTTAAAGAAAATTTGCTTTGAGAACATTCAAAATTGCAGATTTTCTGATTTTCTTTCAAAAAGACGGCTCCTTGTGATGTCACAATAACGTCAAAATGAAAGGAATTCGTATTATTATATGTTTTCTTTGTAGCCAGATGTAATAGTTAATATTTCCCATAAATATCACACTATTTTAAACAACTTGATTTTTTTGGGCCAAATATGGGTCTTATTGCCACTCATCCTTTGTGTTAAGTCTTACTAGTGCAGATTTATCTAACTCATGTAATAATGCCGATTTCTTTCTTAGTCTTCATAATGCTGATTCGTGTCCTAGTCTTTTTATAGTGTAGACTTGTGTTTTATGCTTGTTAGAATGCAAACTTGTGTTTAAAAAAAAACACACACACTGATATAAATCTTAGTAAGACCGTTCCTACTGAAACAAAACCCTATTATGATTCTATTATATTATCTGAAATGATAAGAAAAGGTGATTTTAAACGTGAAAACATACACATGTGCTTGGAAAATCAAAACACAAGCAGCGTAAAATTGTCACTAAATTCCCGCTATTTAACTAGACTTTGGCTTGTCAAGTAATTTTGATAAGAAATGATTAGAGTTGTCTCTCGTTGTACACTTAAAAGAACATGACCAATTGGCATGGTCTTCACATTGACTAAAATTTGAAAGTTTTACGCAAATTTTGGCTTTTTAATGGATGATTTCTCTTTAACGGTGGACATTACATCCATGATTTTTGGAGCATATGTACAATTCGTAAATGTACTTTCCTTAAATTTGGAATTTTTCAGAAATAAAGCATAGTTATTTCGCATTCATTAAAAATGTCGTTAATTTAGACTCAAATTTATCACGACATTAATACCGATAAATTACAAAAACCAGTCAAAATTAACTTGCATTCTATGATTCAAATAAATATTTCAGGTCTTGACTTTATCGTGAATAACTTTTTATTAGAATATAAGAGAGTACTACTATTTTCAATAACTTTAAGATACATTGATTTATCCACTTTTTTACCTTTTCTGGGCCATTTAGGGCTTACTATATGGTGTGAGGTTCCTCACTGTGTTGAAGACCATATGGTGACCCCTAGATGTTTTGTTTTTGGTCGTTTTAACCTGGATATGGGATGTTGTCTCCTTGACATTTACCCCATTTCCTTTCTTTTTCATATCCCAAGCACTGTTTTAGTGTACCTTAAAAAGGAGAAATTAGAGAAGTCGTGAACACGGGAACTTTCCACGACAGCTAAAAATTTGCTCTATCATTTAAAACAAAAATTAGCCGTGTGTGATTCCGTTAACCCAAACTCGAAAACTAAGCGTCTTTTTGGACCTTGGGCACCCTACTAAAATGCCAACTTGTGTTTTCTCTTGTCATAATGCCGATTTGAAGTTAGTCTTATTATAGTGTCGACTTGTGTTTAATCTTGTTAAAATGCAAATTATCTTAAGTCTTGCTATAGTACCGACTTGTGTTTAGTCTTCAGTCTTCATATAATGCCGACTTAAGGTTAGTATTGTTATATAGTACCATGTTGTAATACTGATTTGTGTTTAGTCTTGTTATAGTAACAGCTTGTATTTTTCTTGTTATAATGCTGGATGTGTTTTGTCTTATTATACTGCTGATTTGTGCTTTTTCATAGAAGAAATGAAAACGGACATTTTCAGCTAGATTTAACGTCTTCGCGGATTTGACATAATCGGATTTGACTCAACCCTGGATTGACTCACTGATAGTGTGACGGGTGCCGCTAGCGGAGCAGACATGCTTACCCTTCCGGAGCACCTGATGTCACTCCCGGTTTTCATGGGAGTTCACACTATGAGTGCCTTAGTTCTTTATGTTATCTTTTTATTTCCGTGCATTGTAGCTGTCTCACGTCCTTGTTTTGTCTTTGTTTTTATCTGTTACCGTTTTTGCCATGTCTTTGGACTTCGATTTTTGTAGTCATTGCTTCCCTTGTTCCTTCGGTATTCTACTGCCGTTGTTTTCTATAAGGTAGAAGGTAATCTAGTCAATGATGGCCACAATGTTTGGCCATAACCAATTTTACTGGCACATCAAATAAGGAATACAAGTAAAGTCTAGTTTGGTTTTAAAACGTCCAGAAGCTTCTTTACAACATCAGTAAAATCCCCTGCCAATTTACATAGAATTAGACACAATTTAGGCATAATTATCAAAGGACGGTTAGGAGGCCAAAAAAAGGAATTTTGCGACCAAGTTTGTTTTAACAAACTGGCTACGGTTACCTGGATTTACCTGGAAAAGTAATCCTAAGAAAAATAATTATTGTTACCCGAGACCGAAACAGAGAATAATTTTAGAACCTTTGTCGGATGTGGACCCGTTTTAAGAGAAGTAACAATAACTTCTTTTCTTATTGTTACCTGGCGAAGCTAGGAGTAAGACGTCAGCGCTGTTTCGGAGCTTGCACCTCGAGGTGATATCTGACGTAGGAAAAGCTATGCACCTCTGTTTCGGAGATTGCATGTAAATAGCCACGGGGGGTAAAACTATAACGAATACTGATGGGGATGTATTGTTTGTTACAACAATGTCCACACAGGGATCTCATTTTGGTAATTATCATTGAAGGGCATCACAACTTTTGTATCACGCTGGACCGAAATATGTTCCCCAGATCCAAGTACTGGTTGTGCAAAAAAAAAATGGCAACTGAAATTAAGCTTTAATCATAATGTAGGGGGGGGGGGGGGGGGGCGGCCCTTTTTCGGGATGTCGGGATTGGATGTTTTTAACCCCGGGATTTCGGGATTTTTATGATTTAAGCCCGGGATTTCGGGAAATTTATTCACCGGGGATCGGGATTTCATCAGTCTTTAAGTTTCTTTGTAGTTCGGGATTTCGGGATTTAGAAAAAATAAAGTCGGGATTCCGGGATCAGACCCCCTCCGCCCCCCCCCCCTCTAATGTCATAGTTTTGTACTGATTGTATAGATACGTCACAGTATAGAAAACGTCACGCCATAAAGCCTAAAACGTCATTTAACTGGTCACAGGGGGCGGACATGTTTGTGACGTAGGGCGGACAAACAACAACTGGTAAATCTGAATACCAGAACTCGGATATGGCCTATTGTCACAAATTTCTTGTCAGGTAACAATAATGCCAGGAAACAATAAAATCTATTTATTGTTACTTCAATTAAAACAGGTCTGCATCCGTTGAAGGTTCCATTATTAGTCTTGGTTCCGGTCTCGGGTAACAGTAATTATTTTTCTTAGCATTACTTTTCCAGGTAATTGTAGCCAGTGCCTTGTTTTAAAATAGCCATTTTATTTCCCTTGAGAAATATCTCAGATAATTTTTTTCAGAAAAGATTTAAATAAGAAAAAAACTCAAGGATGGTCGCATTAAACAAACGACAATAGAGGTCCACCAAATAGTTTAAAGATAACTTAGGAGAGATAACTCCATTTGTTTTCACACATAGTTTCTCACTGAATAAAGTTGTATATCTCTATTTAATAACTAGTAATTTGCATTATCTACTTCCATCTGCATATACTAATTCTTATATGTATATATGTTTGTTCCATATTTTACATGTGTAATGTTGTACTATTATGCCTCATGTGGGGCCTTTAGTGAAATAAAAAAATGGAATGGAACAAATTGCTACTCTTTCATGAGTCAGGTTTGGTTTATGTTATAAATCTAACTATACATTATAGTCTCTACTAAAGACTTTGGAGGAAATCTCTCCATAATCATTATGTTTAGGAGATTTTGGATGGTAATCATTAACCTGTAACGAAACCAAGGACTTATAATCTCATTATACGTCAAATGATAATATTGAAAGAATATGTTTGAAATTGGGTACATCATATTTTTTTTTATTTCTTGGGCTTTTATTGTAAATTATTTGAAATGAAGATTGAAACAAGAGCCTCTCAAGGGCCTGTATCGCTCACTTGGAACCTGGTGCTAAACAAATTTCATTGAGAGCCATACTTGTAGAACATGTTTTCCCGTAGGGTCCAATGTTAAAGGCTATGTTCCCCGCTAGTGACCATCTTGGAAAAGCAACGAACCTAGAAAAAAAAACAACATTTTTTTGTAGGGGACCACGCTAGGACTATTGTGGCTAAGTTTGGTTCCAATATGTCTGTTAGTCCCCGAATGTATTCACCAACCAAGTAGCCAGTACTTCGGTGCTGGTCCGAAAACCGATTTTATTTGGAAACTTGCAATATCCAAATTTTAGAAACTTTTGTTTAAAACTAAGGAGTATCTCCCTCTTGCATAGCCCTGTCCTCAGCTGGTTTTCGGCTTTTCTATTTAGATTTTATTGGTTACTTTTTCCTTATCAGTTTTACACGTAATTCAGTTTATGGACTTCCAAATGTTTTGATTTTATCTACTCTGAAGAGACATAAGATGTCGAAATGCGCATATGCAGAAACAAAATTCACTATTACTTCGGTATTTTGTTATCCAATGTTCAACTATATGTTCCCCGCTGGCGGCCATCTTGGATAAGCAGCGAACCTGAAAAACTTTTTTTGTAGAGGACCACCCAAGGATTATTGTGGCCAAGTTTGGTACCAATTGGCTCAGTAGTTTCTGATGAGAAGATCTCTGAATGTTTTCCCATAGGATCCAATAATCAACTATGTTCCCTGCTGTCGGCCATCTTGGATAAGTGGCAAACCTGAAAAACAACTTTTTTGTAGGGGACTACTAAGGACTAGTGTGGCCAAGTTTGGTTCCAATTGGCTCGGTAGTTTCTGAGGAGATGATCTCTGAAGGGGTTTTCCCATAGGATCCAATGTTAAACTATGTTCCTCGCTGGCGGCCATCTTGGATGAGCGGCGAATTTTGTAGGGGACCACCAAATGACTATTTTGGCTAAGTTTGGTTCCAATTGGCCTGGTAGTTTCTGAGGAGAAGATCTCTGAATGTTTTCCCATATGGTCCAATGTTAAATTATGTTCCCCGTTGGCGGCCATCTTGGATAAGGTACATTCATAAAAATCACAAACTTTGAAGGGGACCACCCAAGAATTTGGTTAAAATTGTTCAAGCAGTTTCAGAGAAGAAGATCTTTGAATGCATTTCCCATAGGGTCCTATGTAAAACTATGTTCCAAGCTGGCAGTCATCTTGGATGAGGTACAGTCATAAAAAATCACAAACTTTAATGAGGACCACCCAAGGACTATTGTGACTAAATTTTGTTTAAATTGTTCCAGCTGCTTCAGAGGAGAAGATCTTTGAATGCATTTCCCAAAGGGTCCCATGGGAGCCATTTTGGATTTATGATTGCTACAAATATATAAAATGTGTTAGATGACCATCATTTTTACCATACCTGGTTAATAAAAACTTGATATATGATTTAGCAATTCACAACATTTTTCCATAAGGCCCAACGTTAAACTAAGAACACTTTTGCTTTCAAAATTAACATCTCTCTCAAATCATTTTTATAAATACTAGAGAAATGTATAAAATTATGAAAATTTGACAAATAAAGGGCAATAACTCCTACATCAGTATTTAGATTTTCTTCAAAATTTCTAGGTGGGTAGAGCTTGGTATGCTGAACATTTTTGCATTTTAAAGTTGACTTCTATCTGTTATAGTTTTTCCAATAAAAAAATATCTAATAAGTTAGAACTTTTATGGAAAAGGGGCAAAAACTATAAGACAGGTTTTCAGATTTTGTTCCAAATTGCAGGGAAGGCAAATCCTGCCGTGCTGGTAATTTGACTTATTTACATAAATCAGCATTTTACCCCCATGTTCTATTTTTAGCAACAGCAGCCATGTTGTTAAGTCTTCCTACTATGGAACACAATTTTACAACTGCAAACCCTGGTGATGCCTCAGACCAAGTTTAATAACAATTGGCTCAGCAGTTTCAGAGAAGAAGATTTTTGAAATTGTTGACAAAGGATGGACAATGTAACTAAGATCTGCAGTGGTGGTTATCTTGGATTTTGATTGATACTAAAATCCTACATTTGCTTAATTACCATCATGCTACCATGCCTACATAATACCGACTTGATGTATGAAATTTTTCAAGAAGTAACAATTTACAACATTGTCCCATACAGTCCTATGTAAACTACGTTTCCCAGTTAGCAGCCATCTTGGGTGAGATGGGAACATTTTGAACATATGTAGAAATTGCAGTTCTTGACAAGCTGAACAATTTTTAAACTTAACCTCTACTCTCAAATAATTTTTGAAATATAAGACTCAACGTATAAAAATTACAAAAAAAATGACAAATAAAGGGCAATAACTCCTACATGGGTATTAGATTTTCTTCAAAATTTCTAGGCGAGGAAAGCTTATTATGCTGAACATTATTGCAATTTAAAGTTGACTTCTATCTTTTATAGTTTTTCCAATAAAAAATAAAATTTCTTAAAATTTTGAAAATTTTACCAAAAAAGGGCAATAATTCCAAGATGGGTTTCAGATTTTCTTCAAAATTGCAAGGCAGGTAGATCTTGCCATGCTGATCATTTTAAAACCCTTTAAAGCTCTGAACCATAAGAGCTACGAAAATTCCATTGACATGTTGCTGAAAGCTTACAACAAGAGGAATTCAAAAACAACAATCCCATCGAAATCTAATTGAAACTAAAGAATTTACAAATTTCTGAAAACAGCAAAACTCAGCTCCTTTGACCATTTATAGGTAAGAAATGGTAAGAGATACTCAAAATCTGTGGATATGTAACTGAAAGCTTACAACAAGAGGAATTCAAATGAAAAATCCCATTGGAATCCAATAAGAAATAGAGATTACATATTTAAGAAAATTGCAATTTTTTGCCCATTTGACCCCTCAAATCTCAGAAACTGTAAGAACTACGAAAAATCCATTGGCATACCAATGAAAGGTGACAACAAGAGGAATCTACAGAAAAAAAATCCATCCAAATCTGATGAAAAATAAAACTTTTAGGTAATCTGCGCATTGCAATTTTGGCCCTGTTTGGCCCCTTATAGCTCTGAAAGGAAACAAGTTATCAAACCAGAGGCTCGCAGGAGCCTGTTGCAACAATCAAGGTAACATTGGAAGTTATACAATTGATCTTCAGTTTCTCAAACTTTCGCAGCTCGAACACTTCCAATATCTTGAACTGTTTTTAAAGTCTGATCATGTTTTACTATATTTCTATGTTGGACTTTTTTGACAAAAAACGTTCTTGCTAAGGACCACTTTGGACACCAGTTTTGAAGTCGAGACATTATTTTGTAAATGGCAGTCAACAAACAATTTTCAACATCGGTTTTAAAGTCGCAACATCAATATCTATTTGGAAATCAAATTTAATTGAAATCGGACAATGTTGAATTTTCCCGCCTTTTTAGATGGCCATTTTAAAATGGCGGTCAATGAACAATTTTTAGCATCAGTTTTGAAGTTGCGACATCAAGACCTATTTGGAAACAATTTCATTGAAATTGGACAATGTTGATTTTTCCTGCTTTTTTTGGCAGCCATTTTGAAAATGGCGGTCAACGAACAATTTTCAACACCGGTTTTGAAGTCGCAACATCAATTTCTATTCGGAAACCAAATTTCATTGAAATCCGACAATGTTGAATTTTCCCGCCTTTTTTGGCGGCCATTTTGAAAATGGCAGTCAAGGAACAATTTTCAACATCAGTTTTGAAGTCGCCACAGCATGGCAAACATTTCATCAATTTACACTTAACCGTCATCTTCTTTAGAAGAATACGAAAATTTTAAAAATTTGGTGAAAAAGGGCAATAACTCCTACAAGGGTTGATGAATTTTCTTCAAAATTTCAGGGTGGATAGATCTTGATATGCTGAACATTTTTGCAATTTACACTTGACCTCTATCTGTTACACTTTTTGAAATAAAAAATAAACAAAAGTGAACCCTAATAGATGTCTCGCCCTTCCCTGTTTGGTCACTAAAACAGTCATGTTCTACTTAAGAGCAACCTAAAAGCCTAATATCATTACCCCACCACTTACAGTAATTGAGAAACTGTTCAAATCAGAAAAACTTAACTATGTTCATTAGACCATGAAATTGAGGTCAACGTCAAAAGCCATATAGCATACTGACATGTACTAACTAAGACCAAGCTATATACCAAATATCATTGACCTATAGCTTAATTGTAGTTATTGAGAAACAGACTTAAGCAAATAAACTTAACCTGGTCACTGGACCGTAAAATTGAGGTCAAGGTCAAAAGCAATATGGCAGACTAACATGTACTAACCAAGACCAAGCTTTATACCAAATACCATTGACCTATAGCTTGTAGTTATTGAAAAACAGACTTAAGCAAAAAAAAAACTTAACCTGGTCACTGGACCGTGAAATTGAGGTCAAGGTCAAAAGCCATATGGCAGACTGACATGTACTAACCAAGACCAAGCTATATACCAAATTTCATTGACCTATACCTTGTAGTTATTGAGAACAGACTTAAGCAACTAGAGGCTCACATGAGCCTGTATCGCTCACCTGGTGACTGGTTTTATTCATTGTCACCAATAGACCACCCATTGCTTACAATAGTCTTTAGATGTTTCCCTTCAAAGTTTGTGATTTTTATGTTCATACCTCATTCAAGATGGCCACCAGCAGGGAACATAGTTTAACATAGGGACTCTATGGGAAATGCATTCAAATGTCTTCTCCTCTGAACCTACTGAGCCAATTGGAACCAAACTTGGTTACAATTGTCTTTGGGCGATCCCTTCCAAAGTTTGTGATTTTTAGTTTGTACCTCATCCAAGAATGAAAATGTAACATCTGGTGAACTGATTTATAGTATGAATGGGTGGTCTATTGGTGACAATGAATAAAACCAGTCACCAGGTGAGCGATACAGGCTCATGTGAGCCTCTAGTTATACAATTAGGAGGGGCCATAAAATCAAAAACCAATTACAGCCTACCTTTTGTGCCAAGGAACATTGTGTTAAACTTTCATAAAAATTGATCAACTGGAACTTAAGTTATTGACCAAAAACAAGAGTGTTTACAAACGACGACGAAGATGACAATGAAGACAGCGCCATACAATTATACGACCTCAAATTTTTTGTGGTAGTATAACAACAGCAATTTACCCCCTATCTTCTATTTCTTAGTAACAGCTGCCATGTTGTTTGATGTTTTGGAAGATTAAAACACAATTTTGAAATTGCATAACCTGGTGATGATTCAGATCAAGTTTGGTTACAATTTGCCTAGCAGTTTCAGAGGAATAGATTTTTGAAATTGTTGAAGGACAGACAGACAAAGTGATGGCAGAAGCTGACATGGCCTTTTAGGCCAGATCACCAATGCAATAACTGAAAATTTCATCAACCAGCAGGACCTCCACAACAAGAACAAAAGACACATGTAAGCAATTACAGGTTCCTTTTGCTTTTACATCAACATTTATGCATTTTCCTTTTTTTCCTGAATATAGCTGAAATACAGCTTTCTGGTGAAGAAAAATAATCAATCTCCAATTTTTTAGTTTCACATAACTAGGTTTGACTATTGTGAATTTGTTTTATTTCACTGATACAAATTTGTTTGGAATAAGTGGTTGAAGCTAATCCCTGAATTTAAATACTGTGGAAGTACTTTTATTCGTGGACATCAATTTTCGTGGTTTTCATAAAAATCACAATTTCGTGGGTACTTAAATTCGTGGTTTTAGCGAACGACGAAATCCACAAAAATTGGAACCCCACAGTATACCACAAAGCTACATATATGTTTTAAAGTATTATTTGTTATCATTCACAAAACAAGAAATTTTGATCTCCAAAAATTAACCTAATTTCACCAAGCCACAAGATTGGAAACCATAACAAGAGGCTCTCAAGAGCCTGTATCGCTCACCTGGGCCATGGCTGACATAGATAGTCAAAATAATTCAAATGTTTAATGGTTTCATTTTCAAGTTTGTTAATAGACATTGATGTTATATGATCCAAAATTAAACTATATTCCCCACTGGCAGCTATTTGGATTGGGTGCAGACCTACAGTCACCTTTCTAGAAGGGACCATGTAAGGATCATTGTCTCTAAGTTTAGGTATAACGCCTTTTTTTTGCGGCCATTTTGAAAATGGCGGTCAACAAACAATTTTCAACATCTGTTTTGAAGTCGCAACATCAATATCTACTTGGAAATCAAATTTCATTGAAATCAGAAAATGTTGAATTTTCCCGCCTTTTTTGGTGGCCATTTTGAAAATGACAGTCAACAAAACAATTTTCAACAACGGTTTT
>MJUU01031407.1:88597-105801 GCA_002080025.1 Modiolus philippinarum | reverse complement strand
AATCGAACACATTTTTGAAACTGTATACCCTGGTGATGATTCAGGCCAAGTTTGGTTACAATTGGCCCAGCAGTTTAAGAGGAGAAGATTTTTGAAATTGTAGACAAACAATGTATAAAAGAGCAAAAATTTGACAATAAAGGGCAATAACTTCAACATGGGTATTCAGATTTGCTTCAAAATTTTCAGAGGGATAGATCTTGGTATGCTGAACATTTTTGCAATTTCAAGTTGGCTTCTATCTGTTATAGTTTTCCTAATAAAAAATTAAAAATATTAAAATTTTGAAAATTTTACGGAAAAGGGGCAATAACTCCAACATGGGTCATCGGATTTTCTTCAAAATTGCAGGGCGGGTAGATCTTGTCATTCTGATCATTTTTACCCTTGTCAGATTTTTGATATCTGCTACGGTTTTTGAGTTATTTGCCAAAAACAGCAATCTACCCCTACGTTCTATTTTTAGTAACAGCGGCCATGTTGTTTGGTCCTCGGACTAACCGAACACATTTTTTAAACTACATACCCTGGTGATGATCCAGGCCAAGTTTGGTTTCATTTGGCCCAGTAGTTTCAGAGGAGAAGATTTTTGAAGAAAAGTTTACGACGGACGGACGGACGGACGGACGGACGACGGACGACGGACGACGGACGCCAAGTGATGGCAAAAGCTCACCCTGGCTTTAGCCAGGTGAGCTAAAAATTACCACCAAAATGATGAATATTCACAGTAAAAAAAATTCGACATTAGCTTACATAATCATATTTTCATAATAAGGAGATTCCTGGTCTTTTCATGTGGTAAAATAAACATGCTAAATACAAAGTACATATTAAAAATGTTTATTTCTGAGCTAAAAATAGTAATCTTCAAACATCCTCCAATAAATAATCTTGAATGTCGGCTTTCATCTTTGATCTAAAAGATAATCATGTAAATATAATTATCGATAATGTTATCTTCATAAATTATTCATATTTCCAAAGTTTAAGATATAATTGTGAATAATAAAATAGAAATTATTGGGAATGTAAATTACAGTAAATTGATATGATTTACATTGTTACAAATATCAACACTTTACCTTATTACAACATCATGATAAATATCAACACTTCACTACATTAAAAGCCTTTGTCATTTCTATATCTTTCAAGGCTATAATTCTAGAGTACAATTAACATCTTATCTTGCAATAATATACTTAAATTTTTAACTCTATTTTTATTCTTTCTATTTAAAAATTGAAGCCCCAACATTCTGGTAATATTTTGAACAATCCCATGTTTTTTTATGGCGGATTTCCTGGATCATTAACATAGGGGTTTAGAAGGAGATGTTATAGGTGTTACTAGAGGAATATTGGTATGTTCATTGAAGAATTGTAAAGATAATACTACAGTGAAACCTGTCTAAACCGAAAACTGACTTAACCAAAAACCTGTCTAAACCAAACATGATGTGAAGACCCTGTCTATCAATTTCCTTATATTTTGAACCTTGTGTAAACCAAACACCTGTCTAAACTGAACAAATTCTTCAGCCCCATAGGGATTCGGTTTAGACAGGTTTCACTGTAGTAAGTTAATGATCCAAGAAATCTGCCATAAAAGTATAAGGAGTGTAAGGAGTGTAAATGAATGCTTCTTCCAGTTTGTTTTATTTAGTTGGATGTATGATCAAGTATACTGAAGTTTGTATTCATTTTCAATCAAACAAAGTTATTTTTGCCCATACAGTAAAAATCATGATTTTTCATGAATGAAAACTTGGCCTTTACATCCTGATTTCCTGGCTTAAAAGAATGCTATCCAAAATTTTGAAAGGTTAAAAACGGAAGGGCTATTACAAATTTCCCACGTAAAAAAATAGTAATAGTGCATTACATGATTTTCAAAGTTTCAAGGGATATAACTCCAGAACCTTTTGTACCTCTTAACCTAAAATTGTTCTTGGCCTGTGTTTTGTGGTGAACAACTTGCATACAGTGTTTGAAGACAGTATGCTATTTCATTCACAAGTCATCAGCCAGAAACCCTAAAATTTGCAAAATTTCAAAGTTTCGAGGGGCATTACCCCCAAACTCATAGGACCTCTGAATCCAAAATCAAACTTAATCCGAGTTTTATTGTAAATCAACTTGCATACAATGTATGAAGATAGTATGCTATTTCATTCAAAAGTTAATAACTTGAAATCCTAAAATTCACAAATTTCAAAGTTTCCAGATCCCCTTAAACCTTTTAACCCAAAATCTATCTTGGTCTGAATTATGTGGTAAACAACTTACATACCAAGTTTGAAGACAGTATGTTATTTTGTTCACAAGTTATTAGTCAGAAACTGTAAAATTAGCAAAATTTCAAAGAACCAAAAATCTATCTTGGTCTGAATTATGTGGTAAACAACTTAAATACCAAGTTTGAAGACAGTGTGTTATTTTGTTATTTGTCAGAAATTGTAAAATTAGCAAAATTTCAAAGTTTCAAGGGGCATAACTTCAGATCATCTTGGACCTCTGAACCTGAAAAGGAACTTGGCCTGTGCTCTATGATATTATTTACATACCAAATTTGAAGACCTTATATTAATTCTTTCACAAGTTATCAGTCTGAAACCTTCAGGGGTGAACAAGACAGACTTATGAACGGACACCTGACTGAGGATATCACATAATACATCGCCACTACGTGTGGCAGGGTATAAAATAACAGTCAATCTAAAGTTCTGAAAATGGTCTCCTTTCTCATACATCCATCATCTTTTTTTTAACATTGTTCTACTTAACCAGAGGCATGTGTGAATCTGAGTGCCTCATCTTGATATACTTCCTTTGTAAAGTTGATTTTATGTAAAGTAAACAACTGAAAAACAAAGTTTTAGAACCCGCAATATGTTTGATGGCAACCTCTACAGTCTTACAACAATCAAGGTGAACAATCACATTGCAGTCACAATAAATACTTATGCTGGACTGTTTTTTTTTAAGTTTGATTGTGTGTGATGTTGAAATATTAAGAAACAATTTCGAACATGGCCAACAAGAACTGATCATGATCCAATGGAAAAGTGGAGAAATCATATCACAACAATCTATTGGCCAATGAATTAGTAGGAAAAAGTGATATCAAAAATTCATTTCTAGGTTTTAATTCTAGCTTTATTTGCAGCTGTTCTGATGTCGCAAAATATAATTTATATGAGAATTATACAGTAAATGATAAGGTATCACAAATATTTCAGTCCCATAAAAAAAAAATCCAAAGATTTCGACAGAAATTGCCAAACTTACGATCCGAAAACAAAAACACTTATACAGTAAGTGATTTAAATAATTTTAAGCTGAATCACAAATATTTATTCATTCAAGCAAGATTCCTATTAGATACTGATGTAATTTCTGATTTCCTGAAAGTATACAATTTAAAACTAAGTTTGTGAACTTTTCGATATCCAATAAAATTGACAAATCACAAAAGCCACAGATGTGAGACCAAGCTGATCTCAATTGGGACTGTAAATGATAAGATCAGCTTCAGAATTAGTGATATCACTTTTATATTTAATAGTTTTTTACAATCAAAAAGCATAAAAAACTGCCAGTCAGGTAATATGGCATAAAATGGATAGAGATGAATTTTGTGAAAAAAATGAAACAACTGTAAACCGAGAAAATTTCGCAGCAGTTTTATTTTTTGCAGTTTTCATGAAAAAAAAAGTAATCGTGGATTACATGATACCCCACTACGTTTCGCAAAATTTCGTAGTATCAATGGGCATAACTCCAGAACCCCTTGGACCTCTGAACCCATATTCGAACTTGACCTGAGTTTTGTGGTGAACAAGCTACATACCAAGTTTGAAGACTGTATGTTATTCCGTTCAAAAGTTATCAGTCCGAAACCTTTGGGGGACAGACGGACACACGACTGAGGGTATCACATTATATTTGAAAAATTTCTTTATCTTATACCTGTTTACTCTGTTTGATATATCCTTTTGAATGTACTCTGGGAGACTGTTCACATCATTCTGCAAATCATAAAAAAATACATTTTTAGATTGCAACTATGAATGCATAACAGGTAATTATTCATGCATACAATTAAATCTTGACAACGTTCTGGTCCAATAGACTGATTTTAAGGCCTCTTGACCTGAATAATCTGAAATTCAGTGTAAACTTATTTCTCTTATGATTTACCCTTATTACCTATTCCTTGCACGAATAGTTATTTGTGGTACACAACAACACTTTGAAGCTGGAGTTAGATATGAATTAGTTGCATCTCTTTCACAGGAATTTCATTTGTCAACAGATGTTACATGGTGACCATTAAATGGCATCACTGTGTAAATATAGATACTATTCTCATGATTTTTACTACAAGTTTTCATATTTTTACTGGACTACTAGTAGGATATAAACATTGCACTGTATGTTAGTGCCCTAACTTGGTATATAGATGGTCAGTAAATTAAAATTTAGGCATGAGCTATGCTTTTTTGAGATATAAAATTGATTGACCGTGTATATACCATATTAAGTCACTAACAGACTGTGTAATATATAATACATGTATCCCCACAATGTCAAAAGGTGTAAGTGTGACAAAAATTGATAATTATGAGCCTCCCTCTTTTCAAATTATTTATAATAGCAATTCATTTGTTCAACAGTCTTGTGAATTAACGGAATAGTGTTTTACACTCAGCAGTTATTGAAAATCTACATTGTTTTAAATAGAAAATGCATATTTAAATATGTATAATGTACTGAATTGCATTCAAATTATCCCTTTTTGTTTTTTATCTCTTAGTGTATCCATTTTTCTATGGCCAAATAAAAAAAATCTGGATAGTCAAATGAATCTTTTCACATAATGCTCAAGTTGTTGCTATTCAAGTACAGTAGACTCCACCCAATCGGATACAAGAATTGTCAGAAAAAAATATTCTATTTGCCGGAGTATTCAATTGTCCGGTAAACCCATTTTCGGCAATGGGGAATCATTCTGTTGGCAAGAAGATGTTGAAATGTTGAAGGGTTTGTCACCATGTAGAAACTTTGTATCCTAGAACATCATTTTTAGACATTTTGTAGTTTAAATCTATTGTTTTCATTGTAGAATCATTGTAAATTTGACAGATTACGTCACCATCGTAATTGGGTCAAACTGTGTATTGCCAGCTGACTGTTGGAAATTTAACAATGTATTAAAAAATAAATAAAACTGTCTATGTATCTGAATAAACTTATTTTCCTCTGTTTTGTGTTTTTTATTTCCTCTCATCAGTGTGTAATCATCCCTTTATTGGATCGCATAGTTACAATTTTCAACATGTGCTAAAAATAACTTAGGGTAAAGCCAGTTTGTAAACAAAATGGCGGCTGGTAGGTCAGCGATCGATCTTTGTAGAATCTTCCTGATTACACAATTTGGAGACTTTTTATAGAAATACACCATGATCTATGGACCTAGGACTGACTTCTTGTAATAAATTATGTTTTATAACCACTGTGCATTGTCTCACAGGAACTTCAAACAAATATGCAAATTATGCAAATGACCATTGACAAATCAAATGATTTCCGTCCAAAAAAATTAAATAAATACAAAAGCAATAGAAAGGAATTCAAATCATATTTTATTCTTTTATTAAATACATGTACATTAAGTTATTGATTTTCGTTGTACAGACATACAGCAATATGCAAATTACCTCTGACTTCATGATCTCGCTGCCTAGACAGAAATACACAAAACCAAACAAAATTCTCACTATTAAAACTTATGAATACACAAAAACAAAAGAATTGAACACTATTTATGTTTTATTTTTTATTAATTAGGTAATATTTATTGATTTCCTGGCAGATTTATGGCTTCATCAACTGTTGACACTTCGGCACAAATGTTTACCTGTAGTTACCTGTAATTAGAATATTCGATTTCAATGACTGATCAGCACAAGCCGCATATTTTTTATTCAAATAGGCGATATATTCTCTTATCCGATATCCAATTAGGCGGAGAAATTAACACTATAAGTATGGGAAATGGTTTGGTGTTTTGAAATCATATTCGTTTTGCCGATATATTCCTTTATCCAATATTCGATTTCATGGAGTCTACTGTATATACATGAATATATCAGATTTCAATTAAATACAGGATTCTCTGAAAGACAAGAGGTTCTTAAGGTAGATCGACATTGATACACTACACATTCAATTTCTGCATGTTATGAAATACAAATTGGATATGAAAATGACTTGATTTTCATGCAGGTACAGTACTATCCAAGTCCTTTCATTTTGACTTTATTATTGATAAACAATATCAGGATTAATATTTTAATCACTTTGCCTTGAATAAGTTCCCCTTTCATGTAATGATTTTCATTTCGTAAACTACATAGACTATCTCTCTTAATTATATTGTAACCTAAAGAATACAAAGCAATCATTCAGCTAGGTGGTCTTAAATTGGAACTCTAGAGTCAGGAAAGGAATGAGAAGCATTTTGTAAACTGAATTCTGATTGGTTAGTCATTTCATGCCATTAAACCCCAAGTACCCCTTGCAATACCAAGGGTTCCCTAGTGTTTGACCCTTCAATGGGGAGGTAATAAATTCAACCAGTCAGATTAAAGTATCGACTTAAGTCTTTACAAAGGCCACATACTTTGTGTACTAGGGTGGAACCAGAGTCTCTACCAGGTTGTGCTCATATGGGACTAAGTTTCTACCCGAGTTCCACTTAAGTCGGCCCTAGAGATACTAACCATATCTTTAGCCATAAGTCTACAACCATAACATAATGTGGACAATATTTCTTCCTTTGTCATTCTGTAAAAAAACAACATTATAAATCAAGTTATTACTGGTATCTTAGACCAGTTAAAGGTTCTGTCAAAAATATGAATTAATTGATAATTGATAAACCAATATGGTATTCAAAGTCTACCAGCAACATCCGACCAACACAAAGACACATGGGAATTTTCAAGGTAGATGGTTTGTAGCCCTTCACACAATGTAGGAATTCAAGTCCATGTCACATCCAAAATACAGATTGAGTATTCACATATAACACACAAAAAAAAATGCAGATACCCCGCTTCAGCTGGGATTTTATAAAGGACTTGGAAAAAGTCTGTCAATCAATGGTCTGATACAGCTTTTTATTTTACATCTTCAATTATTCATCAATTACACAGCAATGTAAAATATTTTTTACCTTTGTTTACCTGTTCCAAGTAGTTATCATATTAACACATTTCTCATGGATCACTTAACTTGATAGGCTTACTGTATTCTTTTTACCTTAGAGGGAAATAATTACAAATGTACTGGTGAAAAGTTTTATGTACTTCTCCATTTCTTTTACTTATGAGCATGTTTTTTTTTCTTTTTAAGATATCTATAGTGAAAATAAGTTTTGCATTTTTTATTCACTAAAGTCAGCTATTGTATGTATATCAGTAATAACAACAAATATGATTATTTCACAATTACATTATGCTCCTGCTTCAATCAATAATTATATCAACAAGTGTTAAGTTTCCCAAAAAGCTAGTCTGATGTCAGCATTCTTTTATTTAGACATTGAATATACACATTACCAGAATTTTTCTCGCTTCATATTCGTAACAGTAACCAAACAAAACTTGCAACATAATTGTGGTTCTCCTGATATATAGGAAGGACATACTTATCAAACGAACTGGTTTCTTTGTCTTTTTATTCTGACAAAACCAGTATAAAATTTTTCTTAAAGAGTTAATGTGGAAAATAATGTGTGTTTATTTATTTGCCAACAACACGCTTAAAGAATGGTATTTAATGTCATTTAAATATCATCATGGAAAAATCAATAAATGAACATCGCGATCACAAGAGTTGATTTATTGATATGCAATGCTATTGTCGTAACCTTATATTGTTGTAACAAATGATCATGTTACACTTTATATTAATCGTCATGCAATGCAACTAGAGGCTCAGAGACTGAGCCTGTATCGCTCACCTGGCAAAATGCTTCTACGCCATACATGACTAAAAAAGATGTTTCCTTACCAATGGGGTCAAATGTTTAGCTATGTTCTTCATTAGCACCCATGTTTTTTGTCTGATCCTATTGAAATGAATAATTTTTGCAAAGGACCTTCTATACATTTCAGAGATGATGATTATAAGGATGGTTATCTCATTCCTGGCTCTAATGTTAAACTATGTTCTGCACTGGAGGCCATCTTTTTTGTCAGATCCAAGTACCTTCCATACATCCTTACTGTAAAGATTGGTTGAATTTGCTCCAGTAGCATCAGGAGATAGCAAATAGATGCTTTTCTCTTAGGGTCCCATGTTAGACTATGTTCTGCGCTGGCAGCCATGTTTTTTCACGGATTGAAAAAATTTCGGCAAGCTAAGAAAAGGACCTTCCATACATCATTCCTGTAAAGTTTGGTTCAATTTGCTTCAGTAGCCTTTTTCAGTGGAATTAGCAAATATATGCTTTTCCCTTAAGGTCCCATGTTAAACTATGTTCTGCGCTGGCAGCCATGTTTTTTCACGGATCGAAAAAATTTTGGCAAACTAAGTAAAGGACCTTCCATACATCATTCCTGTAAAGTTTGGTTCNAACCTCTAAAATCTGTAAAATCAAAATTTTAAGTATCAGGTGCACAATTAAATCAAGTGATCAACAAATTCTGAAAGGTTGGTTGGAATATGACTTCTAGTTTTGAAAAAGTAGTACATTAACACACTAAATTAACAAATGAGCCATTTTGGCCCAGTGAACCTCTAAAATCTGTAAAATCAAAATATTACGTATCAGACGCACAACAACATCAGGTGAACAACATATTCTGCAAGTTTGGTTGGAATCTGACTTAAAGCTGTGATGGAGTTGAGGATTAACTAACCAGAATAACAAATGAGCAATTTTGGCTCCGTGAACCTCAAAAATATGTAAAATCAAAATTCTAAGTATCAAGTGCACATCTACACCAGGTGAAAAAACATATCCTGAAAGTTTGGGTGGAATTGGACTAGCAGTTTTGAAGGAGTTGCGGATTCAAAAACCGACAAACCCACGAATGAGCAATTTTGGCTCTGTGAACCTCTAAAATATGCAAAATCAAAATTCTAAGTATCAGGTGCACATCAACACCAGGTGAACAACATATCCTGAAAGTTTGGTTGGAATTCCACAAGCAGTTTTGAAGGAGTTGCGGATCCAAAACCGACAGACGACGACGACACAGGACGACGACGACACCGTAAGACGACAGATAGTGATCCCTATGTGTCGACTCTGTTTACAGCAGGCGACACAAAAACTGTAGTGAGAGTTGACAGACAAATAATGTACCCTCAATGTGGACAACAGGACAGGGAAGAATGGACGGACAAATTGACAGAACTTACAATATGTACACATGACTTTTTGTCAAGGGGGCACTAATAAACATGTTGTCTACAATCAAGCAAAATACTTTAAAACTTTTCCAAAAGAAGGATCGCTAATCTTGAATACCGATAAAACAATAATAACTGATTGAGGAGGTTTATTTTTGGATATATACCTGTCTGACTTTGTATTACAACTCCCATCCCCTTCTCCACAACACCCATTAGACAATTCTTTCTCCTTTTTCTGCCTTGATATTTTTTGTGAGAATTCTACAGCACTTAAAGCTGAAGCTTCACCTGTTGTTGTGTCTAATGGAGCCTAAAATATATACAATATACTTTCTTGATAAAATGTTGATTTTGATCATCTCTTGTTATTAATTATTGACATTAGATTTGCAATGGACAAAACGAATGGCAAAGATCTTCAAAGAATTATCTCCCCCATCATAGGAATCTACTTAGAATGCATAGTGGTTTAAATAGGTTTTCAATTTTTATCAACACATAAACAGAAACTATTTACTTAATCAACAAAATTTCATTATTGATATTTTTCCTGCATTAGCCTAAAATAACATTTTAGCCAATTTAAGCAATAGCTTTCATTAATTCTTAACGACTTTTGAATCATTTGATGTTATGTCAAAGAAAATAAATATTAGCATATTTTTTTTTATTTTAATTTGAGGAATCAATTTTATTTGATTTGAAAAAAAAAAAACCAAAAACATTTCAAGCAAACCATATTGCGCAGGACCCAAATTTCTTTCTCAAGCTTGTATAAATTCATGAACATGTGTTGTTTAGAAATGGAATGAAAGTGAAAATTGGCTCGGCATAAATTTTCCATACATGAATACGAGAAAATCAAATACCATTGAAAATCAATGGGTTGGGCAAGAATAGCTTTTTGATACTACAGAGCATTCCTTGTAATAGGACCACTGAAATTTTGCCCATGTGTGTCTAGAATTTTTCAATCTTCCACAGTCACCAATGATATAATCTATATACAGACATGCAGAAAAAAACAATTTATATCTTACATTACATATCACACACTGCTTCTCTGCTGATTCTTGTTTCTCTGTTGACAGTTTTTCTCCAGTCCTGAAAATAGATATATAGTCAAACCCACCTCAGTGACAACTTGCATTAAGCGACCTCCTGTCTTATGTGACCAAGTTTCCTTTATCCAAAGGTAGTGATTTTCATATTGATTAAACCTTTATTAAGTGACAACCTGTCTTACATGGCCCTTTCTCAAAATTCTTCTAGGAAGTCAAATAAGACAGGTTTGACTGTATATTTATTATTGTTGTTGTTTCTTGAAAGAAATTTTGAAACTTAATTTGTATTTGAGGAAATTGGATTAAAAAAAAATATATCAGACCTAACACATCATGATTAGCTGTAAAACAATTTTAATTGCAATTTCATCCTGAATGCTCATGGCCACATGATTTATCGTGAATGCTCACACCATGCACACCTACAGTTGAACATGGATAGTAGCAACTGCAATAACTCAAACATCATGAGTTTCTCGAACCCTTTTGTTGTCACTTTGCTGAAGCTTAAACTAGAAGCTCAGAGACTGAGCCTGTATTGCTCACCTGACAAAATGCTACTATGCCATACATGACCAAAAATTATGTTTTATAACAATGGGGTCTAATGTATAGCTATGTCATCCATTGGCACCTATTGAAATGAGTAATTTTTGCAAAGGACCTTCTATACATTTAGTTCAAATTGCTTTTTGGTTGAATATGCTTCAGTGGTTTCAGAGGAGAAGATGAAAGTGTGATTTTCCCACAGGTTCAATGTTAAACTATGTTGCATGCTTGTGGCCATGATTTTTATTGAAACAAAAACTAAATGAGCAATCTTTGTAAAAGACTTTTCGTATATCATTTCTGTAAAGTTTGATTGAATTTGCTTCCGTGGTTTCATAGGAGAAGATGAAAATGTGATTTTCCCATAGGGTCCAATGTTAAACTATGTTACATGCTTGCTGCCATGTTTTTTATGAGATCGGAATGAAATAACCAATCTTGTTAAGGACCTTTAGTAAATCTTTCCTGTAAAGTTTGGTTGAATTTCCTTCAGTGGTTTCAGAGGTGAAGATGAAAATGTAATTTTTCCCATAGGGTCCAATGTTAAACCTAAGTTCCACGCTGGCGGCCATGTTTTTTATCGGATCGTAAAGAAATGAGCAATCTTTGTAAAGGACCTTTAGTTCATCATTCCTATAAAGTTCGGTAGAATTTGCTTCAGTGGTTTCAGAGGAGAAGATGAAAATGAGAATTTCCGATAGGGGCCAATGTTAAACTATATTCGGTGCCAGCGTCCATGTTTTTTATCAGATCCGAACAAAATGAGCAATCATTGTTAATGACCTTTAGTAAATCATTCCTGTAAAGTTTGGTTGAATTTGCTTCAGAGGTTTCAGAGGAGAAAATGAAAATGTGATTTTTTCCCATAAGGTCCAATGTTAAACCTAAGTTCCGTGCTGCCTGCCATGTTTTTTATCGGATCGGAATGAAATGAGCAATCTTTGTAAAGGACCTTAAGTACATCATTCTTGTAAAGTTTGGTTGATTTGCTTCAGTGGTTTCAGAGGAGAAGATGAAAATGTGATTTTCCCAATATGGTATTATGTAATTCTATGTTCGGTGCCAGTGGCCATGTTTTTTATCGGATAGGAACAAAATGAGCAATCTTTGTTAAGGACCTTTAGTAAATCATTCCTGTAAAGTTTGGTTGAATTTGCTTCATTGGTTTCAGAGGAGAAGATGAAAATGTAATTTTTCCCGTAGGGTCCAATATTAAACCTAAGTTACGCTCTGGCGGCCATGTTTTTTATCGGATCCGAACGAAATGACCATTCTTTGTAAAGGACCTTTAGTAGATCATTTCTATAAAGTTTGGTTGAATTTGCTTCAGTGGTTTCAGAGGAAAAGATGAAAATGTGATTTTTCCCATAGGGTCCTATGTTAAATCTAATTCCGTGCTGGCAACCATGTTTTTTATCGGATCGGAACGAAATGAGCAATCTTTGTAAAGGACCTTACATACATCATTCCTGTAAAGTTTGGTTGAATTTGCTTCAGTGGTTTCAGAGGAGAAGATGAAAATGTGAAAAGTTAACAGACGACGGACGCCAAGTGATGGCAATAGCTCACACTGACCCTTTGGGTCAGGTGAGCTAAAAAGTTAGACCTTGATAGCTCTTACACCCCTCTAGCTTGACTTGTTTTTATTGGTCCCTTGGGATTTTGAGCCATCTAAGTTCAACTGTTTTTTTTGTTGTCTAAGGACTATCAGTAGAAAATTGTTGTTCCATGTATGTTAACATCTCCCATTTAAAATTTTCAAGGTATTGATAGAGTTCTTCCTCTCTCAGTCCCTAACAATACACCGGTACCTAAGATTCATTTGAATTGGAAGTAAACTTTTGAGTTATTGTCTCAAAACCAACATTTTTTTGCCGTTTTTAATCTTTTTTCACACTGTAGGGCTTAAGTTTTTTGTTAGTATCTTGTTTATCAAACTGTTAAATTTTAGTTTTGTCTTTGTTAGTGATGTTTGTGGTACAGATTTGTTCTTGTTACTGTATGAATACTAAAGAGATTAACAATCTAAGCTTTTTTAATTTTTACCTTGGTTCTGTTTGAGGTTACAGAAGTAACATGTACCATGGATTTTTACTGTTACAAAATGACATTAACGGCTCAGCTACCAAACAGATCTTTCAAAACAATATACTGTGGAAGTACCTTTATTGGTAAACATCAATTTTCATGGTTTTCATAATTATCACTATTTCGTGGGAACTTAAATTTGTAGTTTCAAATTCTATGCATTAAAACCTTAAGGAAAAGTGTATTTCGCTGGGAACTTAATTTCGTGGTTTGAGCGAACAACGAAATCCACGAAACTTGGAACCCCATGAACAATAGTACTTTCACAGTATTCCTCACTGACAATGTGACTGGTAGTGTATATGTTGCAGGAGTTTACCCTTCCAGGGCATGTGACACTCTCGATTTTCATGGGAGTTCACACTGGAAGTAACTTGGTTTTGAGCATGTGTTTTTATTTCCATATTTTGTGGCAGTCTTACATACATGTCTTTGTGTACTTATTTTTGCGATGCTTCTTGGCTCTGATTTTTGTAATTACCGCGTCCTTTGTTCCTTCAGTATTCTGCTGCTGTTGTTTCAATCACTATGACCTTGACCTATGACCTGCTTTCTCTAAAATCTTCTCCATTTTCCTCTCCTAATATCCAACAATATATTCTACTTGGCGTTTCTCATCTTTACTGGCATACTGGTCGTGAACCAGTTATCGCCATTTTCACACTGATTCTGCATTTGATCTTCTTAAGCTCGGACTAAACTTTTAATGCGTTATATTGTAAAAATATATCAAGTAATACATTAACCAATCGTGTTCATTTTCAGTTTCATTGCACATGCGCAGTAATATAGTCATTTTAAAAAGTGTTGGTTTTCTCAATAAATTTTGCTTATGTGTATCAGTTATCGCCATCTTTCAAAATATGAATCAGCTTTTTATAACATTGTTAAATGTACACTTTATTCCACTGAAGTACTCCAAAAATGGGTGAACTAAAATGGATTAAAGAATGAAAGGTCAGCCACTGCAATTTTCAAACTGAAAGTAGCATGATTTTTATCAATGCGAAATTCACTCGATTTTGTTCACGATGACAAGAAAATAGAAGACCTTTACAGCTCCAATTAATCTTGATTTGACTATCTGAAGAGAAAGCAACATATTTAGCATTTATTTCTGGCAGAAAATATAGCTGACATCCCAAGTTCTCTTTTGCGACATCACACGTAAATCAAAGCTCCGATGGAGCTGAATCTCGAAGCCCTGAAATTCTACATGTGGCAAAACTTCGTAGTCATCCAGAGAACTACTGCATACGTCTGCATGTATTAAGTTATAGTCCGTAATACGTGAAAATAATCGGATTGTGTGATTTCCCATGTTGATTTCATTGCTATTATATATTATCAAGCGCATTTGGCCACTTATTGCGATTTTAAAGGCGTAAAAACTTCTTAAAAGGCGACCGCAAAGCGAGAGCCTTTTAAGAAGTTTTCAGTCTTTAAAATCGCTGTAACTGGCCAAATTGCACTTGATAATTAATTTGTGTGAAAATTCGAACGAACAAATAGCTATGTTTGTATTTTGAATGCTACGAAACATTAACTACACTATTTTAAGAATACACACCACAACGACTCATTATTGATTTTTTGTAACTATGAATGGGGACATGTTTGACCTAAATAAATAATTTAAATCATAATTATAGAACACCAATCCCTGAATCTATTACCGGTAAGCACTAATTGATACTCAAAACAATAAATACGTTACTGACTTCGAAAATTTATAAACGTAATGTAACAAACTCAATGTTATAATACTAAATTAATCGCGCTTCTGGACACGTGTACTTATGTAAACTTTAAATAAAAATTGCTTCAGCTGTGTGAATACACATCTGACGTGTTTATCGTATGTTTCATTTTAAACCAATAAAAACATCTTATAAAGGTCAATGGGCGTGTTTTCCCATCAGATATAATTTCTATAAGCAACGAGTAAAAAAAAACGAGTAATTTGATTAACATGCATATTGTTTTCAGTTTAATAAAACAACACTGTATTCAACTCAAGAAAATGAAGAAATATAACTTAATACTAAATGTATCCGATTTTGAAAGGAACTTGCGCACTATATTTTATTGGAAGCACGAAGATCATCTTTTAGAGCTGTTAATAGGCTTGAAGCCTCATGCGGGGCACGTGATTTTTTCTTGCCATATCAATATCTTTCCAGCCATTTCATGGCTTCGAGATAAAAATCTATTTTTAGCTAATTATCATACATAGCAATATATATCTTAAAGGGGCTCCAAAGGATTTTATCTCAGATTTCACTGTTTTCAAAGTTCTTCAAGCAATGTATTTTAAGGATATTGTTGTCACTTCTATACATAGCTGTGTAACAAAAGTAAAACATGATCTCGAAGCACGTGAAAATTGGCGATAACTGGTACACAGCGATAACTGGTACTTGACAAGTAGGGTTACGACCTGCTCCTCCCCTCTTGAAGAGAAGAGTGGATCATACTCCTTGGCTAGCAAAGATGGGTGTTTCTATGAATAGAAACTTCAAATATACAAACCTCATAATATTGCTAACTGTAGAACGGTAATCTGCCTGTAAACCGGTTATAAAGGATTCTGTTAAATGTTCTATACTTGTATTCTCCGGTGCCTGCAATAAAAAACACAACATTCATTGTAACAGTAATCAATACATATTTCATTATCAATTGGGAACCTGCAATGATTAAAAACAAAAAAAGTTTATTGATACAGTAAACAATAGACAATTCATCATTATTTGTTTATAGCTAACAGGACTGACTTCCAGCCAATAGCATATCATACTGGTCAGCAGCTAATAATACCAGGAATAGTATATTTGAACACCAACTCCCAGCTCCTATACATTATACACCTTATTACACAGATATTTGGGTCAAAACACTAGCATATTGTACTGCAACATTGATGATGTGTGCAGTCTCTTACAAATACTGCTCACTTCAATTGGATCTGACAAAAAAACATGGCTGCCAGTTATAGAGTAAAGCTTTACATTAGACACTATGTCTGAAAAGCGTCATTTTTGGTCATCAGCATACACATGACTTAAAGAATTTTTTGGGGGCAAGAAAAAGAGGAATTTTTTGGAGCAAGAAAAACAGGCCAAGTCTCTGAACCTCTAGAATTTATTTTTTTACAAGATGTCCTTTTATTTTCAAATTTCAAAGTTATTTGAAAGTTAAATTGGGTATTTAGTTATTTGAAAGCAATATGATCTTGTTGTTGAATGAATGCATTCAGGAAGTGGACCTTTAATTAACAAGATGTGTTTAGTGAAACACTTATGCCCCCGAGTAGAAGTAAAGAAGAAACATTTAGCAAGTTTGAACAATGAATGTCCTTCTGACAAAATAATTTGTAGAAATAAATTCTGGTATCAACTGAAAAGTTTAATCATATCAAATGATGATTGCAATTTGATGCAAACACAGAAGTCACCCAAATGAACCCCTCCAATCATTATCCAAGCATTATTAAGGAAACAATTTTCACCCCCCCCCCCTTTTTGGAAAATTTTTAGTCAACTCATTGTGTTCTGTCTATCAGTGTTATCAGTACTTTGATTACACCAGGGATCATCAATTCTGGTTCCCCAAAAGTAGAGGAATACACAGAAGAGAAGAAATGAAGTCATAGATATTTTTAGTAACATTCCTCATCATTGATATATATAATTAGCTAGGCTATGGAATGGCCTAGCTATATAGATAGTTCTTGGGGGAAAGTGAGGAGTACGCTTGCGCAGTGAGGAGAACGCATGCACAGAAGACTACTGACCAATAGGAATTTCAGATTCTCGAACATCAAAATGGTGTCCACTTTCGTCCTGATAAAACGGAGCGGGGTTTAATTTTTCTGTTTCCGTGTGGAAGTTGAAAAGTATTATAAACATTTACTATAGGTGGTACTGGGAACAGGTTTGTAGAGGATGATGGGATTGGTATTGCAATATCGCTTAGCCAGATTTATAAATATAGATATGATAAAAAGAATAAGAACAGTAATGTATAAATTTAAAACCAGAAGTTAATAAATAAAGATGAGGTATTG
>MJUU01031407.1:10258-45903 GCA_002080025.1 Modiolus philippinarum | reverse complement strand
CCCAAACCTTCCCCCTATAGCCAATGTGATAAATAAAAAAACGATCGTAACAACAGTAAAATTCAGTTGGCAACAGGACTGAGTCAACTGTGAAAAATGAAACTGAAAGAACTAAATATACGGACATAAACATGAAATCACAAGAGACTACTAGCAGTTAACTGACATGCCAGCTCCAGACCCATTACCAACTGACAAATTAAGTTATGTACCCTCAGTATACAGCTTCCATCAATATCCCTTCCAGTAAGGAGTTTAGCATAATGATTTCATGTATATACCGGAATAACTTACTTAGCTAAGCACTTCAGAGGTAAGAAGGACTCCTATTGTTTTGGTGTCGGTAAGTCGAAGGTCAGGTCGGTCACATGTACTTATATTTGGCAGGATTATTGTTTTATGAGCATAACGTCAGAACGTCTTCATAGATGTGAATGAAACTGACGTAGATAACAGCCTCCAGAGATAAAATGACAAATTTGATTTGGAGTGCGCATTCCAATTCAAATTGAGAAAATGACGTTTGTGGAAAGAAGTAAACACTTGTGAATGTAGTATTTAATAAAACTTACAAATATAAAAGTAAGCTGGCGGCCATCTTGGATATAGTGCAGACTTGAAAACCACTTTTTGCAGGGGGTGACCTGAATGCAAATGTGGCCAAATTTGGTTTCAGAGGAGAAGATCTTTGAATGTGTTTTCCCATAGGGTACAATGTTAAAAAAAATTATGTTCCCTGTTGACGGTAATCTTAGCTATAGTCGAATTTGAAAAAAAAACAAAACAAAACAAAACAAAACAAAACAAAAAAAAACGACAACAACAAAAAAAACCGCCTTCTTTGCAGGGGACCACTCAAAGACTATTGTTGCCAAGTTTTCCAATTAGCTCTGTAGTTTTATGGGAAAAGATCTTTGAACATGTATTCAAAAATGGTCAAATGTTCCAATGTTTAAACTATGTTTCCTACTGGCGGTCATCTTGGATATATCGCGGATCTGAAAGAAATCCATTTTCAGGGGACTACATAAGGTCTTTTGTGGCCAAGTTCGGTTCCAGTTGGTTCAGCTGTTTCAGAGAAAAAGATCTTTGCATATCTTTGAATGTGTTTTCCTATAGGAGCCCATGTTAAAACTATGTTCCCCACTGGCGACCATCTTGGATATAACAAGGACCTAAAAAACACCTTTTTTTTGCAGTTGACCACCCGATGACTACTGTTGCAAGTTTAGTTCCGATTGGATCATTAGTTTCAGAGGAGATCTTTGAATATTTTTCCCCATAGGGTCCAATATTAAAACCTTGTTTCCCCTAGTGGCCATCTTGGATATAGCACAGATCTGAAAAACACATGTTTTGTAGGGGACCACCCAAGGACTATTGTTGCCAGGTTTTGGTTTCAATTTGATCGACAGTTTCAGAGAGATCTTTGAATGAGTTTTCCCACAGGGTCCAATTTAAAAACTATGTCCCCTCTGGTGGCCATCTTGGATATATGCAAGATCTGCAGGGGACCACCAAAGGACTATCATGGCCTAGTTTGGTTCCAATTGTATCAGCAGTTTCAGAGGAGAAGATCTTTGAATGAAAAGTTAACACTAGATGGATGACAGACAGATATTCAACAACGCAAAGTGATGGCAAAAGCTCACTAGCTTTAGCCAGGTGAGCTAGAAATAAAACTAGAGAATGTGTCTGTAAGACACAGATGCCCCACCAATAAATTTATAGCAAGGGATTAACCCAAGTCAATCATTCATAAAATTAGTTTCCTGTCAATGAATTGTGGTGAAATGCAAAATTCAACCATAAAATGTAGGTGATGGTCACCCAATTGTTGGCGAATTGTGCAGATCTCTTTCAGATGAATGTTACAGTGAAATATCATGATGCTACAATACATAGTAGTTGAGAAATAGACTTTAACACAAAACTTAACCAAAGTCACTGAGCGTAAAATGCAGGTCAAAGCCAACTTATTGTCAATGATTTGGGTAGTACTCATCAAGGCAATTGATTTGATGAAACATCATTGTCCTATAATGTGTAGTTGTTGAGAAATGGACGTTAACAGAAAACTTAACCAGAGTTACTCAAGCATGAAATGTAGGTCAAAGAGTCAAACTACCTAGTGAACTCTGTAGTACTATCAAATATCTACCTGCTGGCCTACTATTATTGTTCTACCTCTTCAATTTCTGAGAAATGTACTTAAAGGCAAAACTAAACCGGACATACAGATGGAAGGACAGACAAATGTTACACTATATGCCCCTTCCACATTCGTGGGCAGGGCATACAAATATCGAAATTTTGAAAATTTTACGGAAACAAGAGGCTCTCAAGAGCCTGTATCGCTCACCTGGACCATGGCTGACATAGATAAAAGGCATTTCCAATAGGAAATCAAAACATAAAATTTAGCAGAATACTTTTTTTTTCTTTAAAATTACAGTATTCTTGTTTGCTTTCCATGGCAACTGAAGGATCCACCATCCATTACAACCCATAACAGAACAACATTAAAAAAAAAAAAAAAAATTGGGCAGGGGTTCCCCTAATTATCAAGGTAATACATAATGCTGAAATTGATACATTCAGACCACAATTCAAATAAAATTCAAAAATTTGGGCAGAGGTTCCCCTTAAAATCAATAGAGCAAATGTAAAAACTATGTTCCAAATGGTGGCCATCTTGGATGAGGTATGACCCTGCCAGATACATTTTTTGGATGGGACAACCTAAGGACCATTGTGGCTTAGTTTGGTTCTAATTGGACCAGTAGTTTCTGAGAAGAAGATCTTTGAATGTATATTCCATAGGGTCCAATGTTAAAACTATGTTCCAGCTGGTGGCCATCTTGGATGAGGTCCAGACCTACCAGATACCTTTCTTGGAAAGGACCATCTAAGGGCCATTGTGACTAAGTTTGGTTATAATTGGACTTACAGTTTCTGAGAAGATCTTTGAACGTCTTTTCCATAGGGTCCAATGTTAAAACTTTGTTCCTGCTGGTGGCCATCTTGGATGAGGTAATGACCTGCCGGATACCCTTTTTTGGGAAGGACCATCTAAGAACCATTGTGACTAAGTTTGGTTATAAGTGGACTGATAGTTTCTGAGAAGAAGATCTTTGAATGTCTTTCCCATAGGGTCCAACGTTAAAACTATGTTCCCCGCTGGCGGCCATCTTGGATTAGGTACACACTTGCCGGATACCTTTTTTGGAAGGGACCATTGTGACTAAGTTTGGTTATAATTGGACTGGTAGTTTCTGAGAAGAAGATCTTTGAATGTAATTTCCATAGGGTCCAATGTTAAAACTATGTTCCCCGCTGGGGGCCATCTTGGATTAGGTACGGACCTGTTGGATATACCTTATTCGGAAGGGACCATCTAAGGACCTTTGTGTCTAAGTTTGGTTATAATTGGACTGGTTGGTAACTTCTGAGAAGAAGATCTTTGAATGTCTTTCCCATAGGGTCAAATGTTAAAAATATGTTCCCCGATGGCAGCCATCTTGGATTAGGTACCGACTTGCTGGATACCTTTTTAGATAGGACCATCTAAGGACCATTGTGACTAAGTTTGGTTATAATTGGACTGGTAGTTTCTGAGAAGAAGATCTTTGAATGTAATTTCAATAGGGTCCAATGTTAAAACTATGTTCCCCGCTAGCGACCATCTTGGTTTAGGTACAGACATGCCGGATACAATTTTTAAAGGGGTCCACCAAAGGACTATTGTGACCAAGTTTGGTCCCAATTGGCCCAGTGGTTTAAGACGAGAAGATCTTTGACTGAAAAGTTTACAACGGACCGACGGACGACGGAGGACGGCAAAAGTTCAAAAATGATGGCAAAAGCTCAAAAGCTAAAAAGGTCAATAAACCAAAAACAGGTGATCAGATTTTTTCAAATTCACAAGGTAGGTATATCTTGACATGCTGATCACTTTTATCACAATGTCAGATTTTTTTATAACTGCAAGGACGTATATTTACGTCTTTGATATCTGTAACTGTTTTTGAGTTATTTGCCCAAAACATTAAGTTACCCCTATGTGCTTATTCTAGTATTGGTAGCTGTTTTTTGGTCCTCTGACCCCGCGGATATAATTTTAAAACTAGATACCCTAGAAATTATTCAATCCAAGTTTGGTTAAAATTGGCTCTGTGGTTTCAGAGAATATATTTGAAATAGATGCCAAGTGATGACAAAAACTCGCACGTTCTGTTCTGTTTAGACAGATGTTTGGCATATACAGGTTCAGAATTTCACAACTGATTTAAAGAGTTCTGAAACCATGTTTTAAGACAGGTTACCAAACAGTGAAACTATTGTCTAGACAAAAAGCCACAAGTCAGATTAATAGGTACTTATAAGAGACTATATTAAAGATAAGGGATACTTTCCATGAGTGTGTGAAATTCAGTCTTTTCACTTTGACCTATATTTTCTGCTTGATCGACTCATATTGAAATCTATGGACAAGTTCAGTTCTGTGTTAATATATATAGCAGAATTTTCTACCTTTGCCTAAGCATGAATCTTTGATGAAATGTTCGCCTCCTTGTAAATTAGGTCACTGACCTATATTTTACCCTCGATTGACTTCCATTGAAGTTTAAGGAGGAGTTCAGATTTCAATTGATATGCATGGTATGACTATGATCATCTTAAATTGAATATGCATGTAGGTCAGTATCCATGCAAAATTGGGTTACTTTGACAATCCGTACTATAATGAGGTGAGCTTTGTAATCGTTGATTACCTATAGTTTTATAATGGTCTCCCAATTTATTTTCTTTTTATCCACAATGAAAAATTGTCTAAATGGCAATCAGAAGAACCCAATTTTGCCATCATTTTCATTTGCTATGTTATATTCTCACCGGAGAAGGACATTTCTGAAAAAATGGTGGACATTTCCGAAATTTTTTTTCCCTATTCCGAAAATTTTTGTTCCCTTTTCCGAAAATCAAAATTAGGACTTTTCCGAAACATTATTATATGCACCTTTTCCATAAGCCATGTAAATAAAGTCGGTTTTGCTTGTTTAAAAACAAAAAAGCATGCTATATGATTATAAGAGAAAATAGTGTAGCATTAGAACAGCTACCGGCACTGCAGGCGGAAAGGTATGCAAGATGACAACTTATCTTCAGTTTAAGTTTAATTGTACGGTGCATCTCAATTATATTTACGACAAAACTTTCGTCCTTCGCATAAAGACAAAGGTTGCTAAAAATGCACCTACATTGACTGGTAAATGTTGAGCACAATTCACCACAGAACTCCACAAAAAAAACACATATGTATTACAAAAACCAGAGGCTCCCAGGAGCCTGTATCGCTCACCTGGTTTTCATTTGCCACAATCAAGCTAACATTGTAAGTTATACAGTTGAACTTCAGTCTCTTCAACTTTGGTAGCTCAAACACAACCAATATATTGAACTGTATTTAAAGTCTGATAATGTTTTACTATATGTCTTTGTTGGGCTTTTTTGACAAAAAACATTCTTGCTAAGGACCACATTTTGACACCAGTTTTGAAGTCGAGACATCATTATGTAAATGGCGGTCAACGACAATTTTTAACACCATAAAGTCGCAACATCATTACCTATTTGGAAACCAAATTTTATTGAAGTCGGCCAATGTTGATTATTTCGCCTAATTTGGTGGCCATTTTGAAAATGGCAAGCAACAAACAATTTTGAACATAAGTTTTGAAGTTGTCACATCAATACCTATTTTGAAACCAAATTTCATAGAAATGACACAACGCTGAATTTTCCCGCCTTTGTTTGGCGGCCATTTTGAAAATGGCAGTCAATGAACAATTTTCAACACCGGTTTTGAAGTTGCAACATCAATATCTATTTGGAAACCAAATTTCATTGAAATCAGACAATGTTGAATTTTCCCGCCTTTTTTTGCGGCCATTTTGAAAATGGAGGTTAACAAACTATTGTCAACACCAGTTTTGAATTCGCCAGAGCATGGCAAACATTTCATCATTTTACACTTAACCTTCATCTTCAATAGTTTTGGAAACAAAAGACAAAAAATACAAAAATTAAAAAAATTTGGTGAAAAAAGGGCAATAACTCCTACAAGGAGTTTTGGATTTTCTTCAAAATTTCAGGGTGGGTAGATCTTGATATGCTGAACATTTTTGCAAATTAAAGTTGACCTCTATCTGTTATAGTTTTTCAAATAAAAAATAAAATAAAATTAAAATTTTGAAAATTTCACAGAAAAAGGGCAATAACTCCAACATGGGTTTTCAGATTCTCTTCAAAATTGCACAGTGGGTAGATCTTGCCATGCTGATCATTTTAACCTGGTCAGATTTTTGATATCTGTAACGGTTTTCGAGTTATTTGCAAAATACAGCAATTTACCCCTATGTTCTATTTTTAGTAACAGCAGCCATGTTGTTTGATCCTCGGACTAATCGAACACAATTTTTGAAACTGCATACCCTGGTGATGATTCAGACCAAGTTTGGTTACAATTTGCTCAGAAGTTTCAGAGGAGAAGATTTTTGAAATTGTTGACGGACAGACGGACGACAGATGACGGACGGACGACGGACGCAAAGTGATGGCAAAAGCTCACTTGGCCTTTTAGGCCAGGTGAGCTAAAAAACAGGAACTCTGGACAACTGCACTTGATACATACACTTGCAAAGGTCATCTCTATCGATCAACCAGTTTTAGAGGACCCAAACCTCATTTTCTCTGTGTGTGTAATAAACAACCATGAATGAATAAAACCAAATACAGGAAGATTTCTCCAACAACTATAAAACCACTTTATAATAAAATTTTCGGAAAAGGTATTTCAGGTTTTTCAGAAACGTCCATTTAGTAATTTTATTTTTTTTCGGAAATGTCCTACCCCCATTCTCATAAGACTTCGGATCCTAACGAGCTCTTACGTGTGCACCCTTTGATACCATGTCAAATATTGATTATACGGTATATAGCACACTTTCCAATCAAAGTCTGTATATCTCTATACACGCACGATAAGTACTTGCTACACAGTACATGTATATGATTGTTTTCTGTTGATAAAGACGAAATAAAACAAATGACAGTTTATACACTAAATGTAATGCTTTATATAATATCATGTTTTAACAGCATACAGTTGAAAATATGAATTGTTACACAAATTATGGAATTATTCAACATTTGCTTGCAACACACTACAAATATACTTACATTACAAAAATAGTCTGTTTCTTTCCAACTCAATACAATTTTTAAACATATATATACAAAGCATTCAACAATCATAAACAACTGATACATGTACATGTATATGAAATTAACATCTGTAAACATTCAGAAAACCAAGCATATCTAATGCCCTAATTATGTCAATAATGTACATTTCATAAAATATGAATATTGTCAAAAAATTACATGTCTTTTTCCCTTTCCTTCATTTAGACACCTTTTGACGCCTCTAGGTCCCCCTTTTCAGAGCTATAGGAAGGTGTTTTAGGGCTCTAGGATAAGGGTATGGGCTAATTGAACAAATATAACTTGGGCAAAAAAAATGAGTGTTTTTCGAGCATGGCTGGGGACTAAAAAGATTTGTCCTTGGGGTTCGAAGAGGGCACAAGCCCCCTTGCCGCTAGGCAAGTGTGGGAGACCATACATCCTCACTAGATAGCCCAGCCTATAGCTCAAAATTTAGATTTTTTAATTTTGGTGACTTGCTGGCTATAGTATGTACTGCAGATTTAAAAAACCTTTGAAACCTGATTTGGGAGAACAAAAATGTCAAAAAATGCTTTTTTTGGTCCCTTTGAGGTCCCCAACTGTCTCCATGAAAACAAAGAACCAGTTTTTGATAACATTTTCCTGAAGACACTAGGTCAGTGTGTGCTTCCACCAAGTATGATCCTTTTTGGTTCAATTTCAAAGAAACTAGAACACTTTGATTTTCTAGCTCAATTCAGAAGGGTCCAAAATAAGGAAAGGGTTAAGAGTTTCAGGAAATTTACCAAAATTGGAATCAAATATTTTGAAAATATTTGTTTTGATTGAATTGAATAAAAAATGCATGGTTGCTATATGAATTCCCCAAAATTACTATCTAAATTGAAATCAAAACTTCTGAAATCTAACCATTGAAAATATTTGTTTTAACTAAAATTCATACAAAAAGCTTGGTTTCTAACAAGATTCCAAACAAGACAATAAGTAATAAACCTAATTAAATTTTAGGATAAGTCAATGATGCATAAAAAATAGGTAAAAGAGATATCATTCTGTTAGTATCCGTATCACATCATTGTAATACAGCTGTACACAAAAAAAAACATGATCCTATGTGTTTAAGTATTAACCAAGATATGAAAATTACGGTACATTTAAGTGAGTGGGAAAAACAAAATACATATAAAGTTAATGCAAACAGGATTAAAAATAAATGTAAAGTATTGCCATGGATATACCGGTAATCTTTTGACCATAAATTAGACTCTGACCAATTTTCAAGCAACTTTATCTTTGTTCTAGCATTATATATACCGTTGCTGATGACAGAATTTGGATGGCTATGTCTTGCTTCCATGACTTGGTCAGAGGTGAGACAAAAATACAAAAGGCTCTCAAGAGCCTGTATTGCTCACCTGCGCCATGGCTGACATAGACAGTCAAAATAATTTAAAAAATAAAGGGCCTCATTTCATGTATGTTATAAGACCTTGATGTTATTTGCTTCAAAGCTGAACTAAATTTCCCGATGGCAACCATTTTAGATATGGTGAAGACCTACTGTTCACCCTTTTTGAAGTGGACCAACTAAGAACTATCATGAACCAAAAAATGAAGAGTATCACTACGAGTAAGAGCTAGAGCTTCTATGTTGATCTATATCCTGACCAATTCGGTCCTTATGCAGACCTTCATCAGAGGAAAATGCTGCAATTAGCTGCTGCAACTCCTTATATACTGTTGCCAGAGTTGTCACTATTTTGATGTCTCAAAATTCAAGGATATTTCCAGGACTTTTCAAAGATATTCTAGTTTTTTTCAAGGGCCAAAATAGTTGACAAAATTCTCGGTTGCAATAATTATTTTGCAGACTATACTGCCTATCGATATTTACTTTTTTCAAATTAAAGGGTTTTTCAAGGATATTTCCAAATATTTTAAAATTCAATGTCTTTTCGAGGCCCATGAACACCAAAATGAAATTCAAGGTTTTTTCCAATTTTCCAGGATGTGTGGCAACCCTGTATTGCTGAATCATGTTAATCAGCGGTTAACTAGGGGAGTTAACTGGCTCACAGGCAGTAAACATCACTTGTTTTCTGAAATTGTTACAGTAAACACAATTGTGTGAATATATTTCTATTCCTGGATTCCATGTAAAAGTTAACATTCCTTTTAATGGTACATGGCTTTTGACACTTTGCATAAATTACTAGCTGTTTAGGTTCATTATGCATCAAATTATGCATTGACTATTATGAACAAGTTTAGTTCTATTTGGCCTAGTAGATTAGATTCTGAGGAGAAGATCTTTGAATGTGTTTTCTCATAAGATCCAATTTAAACTAAGTTCCCCACCTTTGGCCATTTAGGATGAAATGCAGACTTGATGGACAATTTTTTTAAGGGGACTGTTTTTGAGTTAAGAATTGAATGCAAAATTTTGTAGTTTTATTGGAGTGTAAAAGGGTGGACAGTAGCACATTTTGAATGAAGCGTGCTAGTGCTTCATGAACACTAGAGCTGTCGCCGAATGGCAACCAATAATGCTCCTGCTCATTGAACCCTGAATCAATATGGCAAGTGCAAATTCAAGCATGTGTTGACACAATACAGGTGTTGACACAGTACAAGTATGGTCACAATGATATGCCTACCCTTTTTCCAAAATGTATAAAATGTAAGTTCTGAGCCCGAAAACAATTCTATGGGTGCTAGGCAATCTTCCTGTAAATTAAGCTTCATCCATGTTGTGGCAGTTTAAATTTCCCCGCCTTTTTCCAGTTTTCATAGCAACGGCAGCCATTTTGAAAATTCTGAGACCCAAAATCATTTCTATGGGTGCTAGACATCCTTCTTGTAAAGTTTCATCAAATTTGAGGCACTTTGAATTTTCCCGCCTTTTTCCAGTTNCCACCTATAGAATTCTTCCCCATATGTACAATACAAAAGGATGAAGAAAACACAACCACCCACAGAAATTTATATGAAGTGCCTTCAAAGGGTCCCAGACCAACTTTTCTGGAACAGCCCTAAATTAAGCTTCATCCATTTTGTGGCAGTTTAAATTTCCCTGCCTTTTTCCAGTTTCCATAGCAACGGCAGCCATTTTGAAAATTCTGAGACCCAAAATCATTTCTATGGGTGCTAGACATCCTTCTTGTAAAGTTTCATCAAATTTGAGGCACTTTGAATTTTCCAGCCTTTTTTCAGTTTCCATGGCAACCATGGCCATTTTGAATATTCCAAAAGATATGTGTGTGCACATCTACTTATTGTAAGTTAGATTCCTTTGTAAAAGTTGGAATTTGTTTGCAAACTTTCTAAAAAACATGAATAGTTGTGTTTTTCATTCGTACAGACGGACGGACGCATGAACGAACGAACAGACCGACAAGGGTAAAACAATATGCCCGCCCGTCTTTTCGTCGCGGGGGCATAAAAATGTGCTACGGTCCATCCTTTTACACAACAATAAAACTACAAAATATTGCATTCAATACATTTTATTACATTCCGTAAATGGAATGCAAGTCTTCATTCTAGATAACATAATGAAATTCGTGGATGATGCACCATTTCCTAGTTTAGATTACTCCGCCGCCTTTTTACTTTTGTTGTTGCCTAGGAGTCACATGCTGCTGTAGTTTTACTGACTGATAAAACACAGTTATTGAAATGATCCGAAGTCCTCGTAACCAATCAAATACGGGGATTTCCATACTAAGCAGAATGAATGTAATTATTTATATGTCAAAAACTGGAATTTACCCCTATGTTCTATTTTTAGGAACAGTGGCCATGTTGTTTGGCAGGTGGACTAAAAAAACATAATTTTGAGAAGTGTGCTTTCATTTGGCTCTGTGGTTTCAGAGGAGAAGATTTATGAAAAAGTTTATGATGAACAGACAATGGACGCCAAGTGATGGCAAAAGCTCATCCTGGCTATAGGCAGGTCAACTAATAAAATGAGTATTAAAGTAAGAAAAGCATTTAAGATATTAACTGTAAAAGAATGTCAAGGTATGCTTCATGGTCACAGAATTGCAAAATTTAAGAAAATATATAGTGTTTAAAGAACACAAAAAGATATATTCATAATTATTATATACAGGCATATTACGTTGAGCACTTTTCATCAATGCACCAATATTATTTTAAACAATCTATCATAAACACTGTGAGAGAAAATATATTGCAGGAATTATGATTTATGAGAAAACCTTTCTTTAAGACTGTGCATTAAACTTTATAAAATAATTATGGTGCATTACATGATACCCTGCCATGTTTCATCACAAAATATCAAAATTAAAAGGGACATAACTCCTGAATTCTTTGTACAACTGAACCCAAAATTTAACTTGGTCTGTGTATTGTGGTGAACAATTTATATAACAAGTTTGAAGACAGTAAGTATTTCATTCACAAGTTATCAGTCAGAAATCTTAAGAGGGGGCCCACAGACAGACGGACAGATGGAGGGTATCACATTATACCTTGCCACTATAATGGCAGGTTATAAAAAACCACTAAACAGCATATTTTATGTTTGCTATATACATCTTTAAATTCGCCTACAATTCTATCTGTCCTAAAGCTACAACTACATGTACCATTATAAAGGGGTTTAAACATATTTTCAGTTTTATTCAATAGTTGGTATATGTAAAAAATTTTGGTAACAAGCAAGTTTTTTATTCTTCAACTAACATATACTGGCATAAACAATAAGAATTTTAACATTTATTTTTACCCCCTCTTAATGGCCACTAAGGGCTATCGGGCAAGTTTGTATATTTTTTTATCTTTAATAGTCAAGGTACAAATGTATTTAAAAAGCTAAATATTTTGAAGAAAGTGAGCAAAATAATTTTTGTCTGGGGTTGAAAAAATAAGGGCAAGAGGAAATGATTATTTTTTCACCTTTTATACTGGTCTTAATAAAGAGCAAAAATACATTTGTATACCTGAGATTACAATTTATATGTCAATTAGATATTGAACATAATCACTTATCATGCTGTTTTCACATCTTATTTTATGGAATTCCCTAATTTTGCTTAAGATTCATGAGAATTTCTGTGTAACAATTTTACTGCAATGACAACAATTGGATAAGTTGATAACAAATTCAGTGCTCCCTCATTATACCACCCCTCTTTAAAGGCAGTCCCTCACTTATTTCCAACCATTTTCAAAGTCTATTTTTCAAATAGATACATGGTTTCTACGTAATTTATTCCCTCGATCAATTACTACCCTCACTTATTGCCAAAATTTTCCCTGGTCCAAAAGGTGGCATTCTAACGAGGGTGCACTATATAGAATTATAGTCATTTTCAAAACAAAAACATTCCATATACACAATAATATGTGCCCCTGCTCGATAAAAATGTGAAGAAATTTGGGCAACATCTTATTACTTGAATCACTGTTTTGGATTACTATTGCAGTAATGTATTATTACTCGTTTTTTGATAACATACGAAGACAATTATTTGATAATAAAATATGCAATACCTCCCTCTTGTCAATAAATGCCCCTTTTTGATGATTTTTCATGCTCAGTGGGGTGTTACATGTACTAGCATAATAATATCACTAGCATCTATGTTACACTTACATTATGTAACAAGATGTGTTTGTGAAAACACTAAATATGCCCCCAGCAGCTACATTATTAGTTTGATTAATTTGAAATTGGCTAGAGATATCTTTCTTTATATACAAAACATGTGAAAATGGAATCTTAAATTTTTTACCTCTATGACCTTGACCTTTCACCTGACCTTTTTTTTGCATATAATGTTCCTCTTGACTAGACTAATACACTAGCTAAGTATGAAAAGTCTATCTTAAATAATTCCAAAGTTATAGCCAAGGTTAATGTTTCGGATGCACAGTCAGACAGACAGACAGGACAAAAACATTGTGCCACTGACCCATGACCTACATGTAGGGGAATGAAAATGTAAATAAATGGTTGGGCTTCATGTTTGTGAACTAAATTTGTACAGTACTTGTGCGTTTGTATGATTATGTACATCTACACACATCAAAACAACTTCATACACACATTTGTGTCAAAAAAAATATCACAATATGTTTTTAGATAAACAAACAAAATAATACATGAAAAATAGCTCAATATATACATGATATACTAGTATACATCATCCAAATTTATGTAACAATATGGGTGGTTCATACACTCAAAAATATCAAATAAACTTATTGAAAATATCATGGCACATCTTAAATTTTCAATCACACATAATGATTATCATGAAAGGCCTTAATCACACAATTCCCCTTACATTTTTAATAATGGCTAACACATTTTACATGTATTTCAACAGACATTTCCTAAAGCAACTGTACATCCATCTACTCTAAAAAAAAAAATACTGTGGAAGTACTTTTATTCGTGGACACCAATTTTTGTGGTTTTCATAAATATCACTATTTCGAGAGTACTTAGGCCACCTTTAAAAATTGTTTGTTTGCTGTTTATCGACCTACTCATAAAAATCCTACCTACAAATGTACTAAAAAAAAATTTTATTGGCATTTCACAGAGGAAAATTTTTTTTATTCTATTTTTAGCACATTTCCTTTTTGACATTTTTCAAGAAAAAAAAAAATAATTCACCTACCTACCTACTCAAATCCAAAATTGTTAGTCGATAAACAGCAAACATACATTTTGTTAAGGATGGCCTTAAATTCATGGTTTTGAATTCTAAGCATTATACACTATTGGGAAAAATGTATTTCATTGAAAACTTAATTTCTAGTTTTATCGAACCACAAAATCAACGAAAATTGGAACCCAACGAGCAATAGCACTTTCACAGTAAATTTGTAGTATGATTTAAGGTAGATAGACAGTAATACTCATATCCATGAGATTTAGTTGTTAGTCGGCACAATTGAAGAACCAATCCTACTTACCCGAAATCTGTAATAAAAAGTAAGGGTCACCATGCTTGCTTTTTCTAGAATTGAGTTCAAAGTTTGCTCATTTTTAGCTATTTTTCACCTGAGTTTACATAGATTGCACGGGGAAAATATGGAAAGTCAATTTTAGCTTAACAGAAATGAACTTTTTATCCATGAGAATTTGATTTTTTTTTGTGAACAGATAGTTTATGATGTAATTTATTGGTTACAGTAAAAAAATGAATATATCACCATGCTTTTAACTGCGATATTTTACAAAGTTTCCGGATTAAACATTATTTACGGGAAAGGGGAGTTAATTCGTGGCAAAGTAAACGAAATATGACGTTTCACATCTGTCATTCAATTATGATGTCACAAATGAAAAGCCGTCAAATTACTGTTCCGACCCGAAAATCAAGCCTAACCCATGTCCGACTCTATTTTTCTAATGCGTGATCGAATTGTGCAGCGCAACAGTGTCTATCTACCTTAAGTATGTTCTCTGGTCTTGTTTATCATGTTCCTGTCAGATTTTCAGACTTCTCTGGTTTTATCCATTTAAAAAAGCTAAATATTTTTTTACCTGGTGACTGACCTCCTTCTTATGTTACATAACTATAATTTAAACATCTTGAGCATTCTGACAAAATTTTATAATATTGGAGTTATTTTGTCACATTCAATCATGGACAAACATTGCGCATGTTAAACTACAAAAATTCAGAGGAGTTCAGTTTCATGCCATTTTTTTTGAAACATTGTATCTCAAAGCAACCTCGGTAATCTATAAATTTTTTTCGCTAAAATTTCTTCTTTTCAATTTTCTTACAAAAAATCCTTGACCAGCAAACATCCTTAAAGGAGAAACAAATTATAACCTTGGCTAGTTAGGCAATAATAAAAAATATCCTAGATTCTCATCCTCCGCCCACTAAGATTATTTACCCCCTCCTCAAAAAATATCATTTTGATTTTTGGCCAATTTGGGTAGATTTCTTTTAAAATGACAGCATTTTTCACGTCATTAGATAAAAGATATAAAATAAAATTCGCACGCCAGCCTGAAATTTTGAGGAAAAATTGATGAGAATCTAGGAATTTTTTCATTATGGCCTTAAGTACTGTGAATCTTGCATAATTATTTTCTCCTCATTTTGAAATTACTGCAATTTTGTTAATTTTCTTAAACTATACATCCTAAAATCTATAATTTCAATGTTATGTAGACGGGGAAATGCAGGTAAATATTCAAAGTTTTGTAGACGGGGAAATGCAGGTAAATATTCAAAGTTTTCTCTCAGCTTTCTGCAAGAATTACAATCATCAATTTTTCGACACATTCAATATGGAAATGATGTATTTAAATTATTGAATGGAATATGAAGAAATTATAATAGACTAGCTGTAATTCATAACTCATAATTCAAAAATTGTTTCAGCTTTGTAGGGAGTGGAAGATTATCAATGTCTGTCTTTGCAATCAACTGTAATATTCTGTTACGACAAGCATTTTGTAAAGTTGACACTGAAAAATAAATTGAGAAAATGTAAATGTCTTTACATGTATATTAATAACAAGAGAAGGGAGCATTTAGAAAAGACGGCTTATCTGCTTACCAGTATATTCTTTGTTATAAAAAAAATTAGTTGAAGACAACCGTGGCAACATAACATTATTTAGTTTTAATTTTTTTCCCCAAGTGAAATCTTATACCGAAAACTCCATGCCTTAATTGACAATGGGCGTATCATGCGACTTGACACATATGTAAATGGTCAATGTTCTTATGTGTTGTTCTTGTTCTTCTATCAACTTTTCACACTGTAGATGTATATATATCTACTTAGTACATATCATCTGCATACTTGTAACCAATGTTCACAAAGAAATAGCTAAATAAAACTTTTTTATAAACTAGAGCTGTTGCCGAATGGCAACCAATTATGCCCCCGCTCATTGAACCCTGAATCAATATATATGGCAAGTGTAAATTTAAGTGTGTGTTGACACAATACAGGTGTGGACACAGTACAAGTATGGACACTATGATATAGCTCCCCTTTTTTTCCAAAAAATATTAAAAAATAGTAATGGTGCATTACATGATACCCCGCCACGTATCACAAAATATCTAAGTTTCAAGGGGCATAACTCCAGAACCCCTTGGACCTCTGAACCCATAATAGAACTTGTTCTGAGTTTTGTGGAAAACAACTTGCAAACCAAGTTTGAAGACCATGTGTTATTTCATTTACAAGTTATCAGTCGGAAACCCTAAAATTCGCAAAATTTTTTAAGTTTCAAGGGCACAACTCCAGAACCCCTTAGATCTCTTTACCCAAAATCGCACTTGACCTGATGTTTGTTGTAAACAACTTACATACATGTAGTAAGTTTGAAGACCTTGTGTTATTTCGTTCACAAATTATCAGTCGGAAACCCTAAAATTTGCAAAATTTCTAAGTTTCAAGGGGTATAACTCCAGAACCCTTTGGACCTCTGAACCCAAAATAGCACTTGACCTGAGTTTTGCGGTCAACAACTCGCATACCAAGTTTGAAGACCTTGTGTTATTTCGTTCACAAGTTATCAGTCGGAAACCCTAAAATTCACAAAATTTCTAAGTTTCAAGGGGCATAACTCAAGAACCCCTTGGACCTCTAAACCCAAAAACGATGTTGACCTGAGTTTTGTGGTAAACAACTTGCATACCAAGTTTGAAGACCTTGTGTTATTTCGTTCACAAGTTATCAGTCGGAAACCCTAAAATTCGCAAAATTTCTAAGTTTCAAGGGGCATAACTCCAGAACCCCTTTGACCTCTGAACCAAACATCGATGTTGACCTGAGTTTTGTGGTAAACAACTTGCATACCAAGTTTGAAGACCTTGTGTTATTTCGTTCACAAGTTATCAGTCGGAAACCTTCAGGGGACGGATGAACACACGGACGGACGAACAAACGGACGGACGGTTGGACAGACAGACAAGGGTAAAACAATATAATCCCCGACTTTTCGTCGCAGGGGCATAAAAACTGCAATGCAAAAAATTAAGATATGGTATATTGCAAGCAGGCTCATTTTGATGTAGAACATGGTCACACCTTATATTTAAGATCTTGAGGTATGAAATGTAAACAAACGTTCTAAATTCACAGTACATAATTGCAACAATCTGTTTTGAAAACTCAAAGCTGCTCTAAGAGGAAGGTTTTATCTGGTTTGAAAGTGGATATAAATATATCGCAAGACAGAATACCAAACACATTAATTTGCAAATAATTGTAAATGTATTTAATGGCAAGTAGCCCTTTAGGACTAAAAATGATAAAACCTCAATAAAACTGTGTTATTCCCATTCCAATGTTTTTTGGTTGAAATTGTGACGTCAGAATTTTTACTGTGATGTCATCAGAGGGCTTTAAGTTTATCAGAATCCTCTCGTGTACTCAAAGAGTATGAAACACATCTAATTAAAATTTCAGATAATTGATGCATATTCATAAATATTCTATAAGTAAATTCTTACCTCCATACAATTGGATAATTCGTACTTGTTTGGTTGTGCCATAAACATCAACAACAGCATGTAATGCTCCATTTAGATATGGAATATTGCGTACACAGGGACCTTGATCTTCCCCATTTATTATAAAATGCATTTCAGCAGAATTACCATTTACAGTATACATGATTCCGATTCGGCTACCAACATCTGTCGGAAGAACATTGTCTTTTTGAACAGCAGATACACATTCACCATTTCTAGCCTGTAGACTTAGCTTCCCCAAAGGTAATAACATACTTCTGCTAAATGACCCCCTCGGTGTATGAACTACCTCTGTGTCTCCCAGAACTGATTGATATGGTGCCCCATCTTCTTCCTCATGCTCAGAATACACTTTATTATGAGATTTCGTAACGGCAAAAATCCATGACTTTCCCATGTTGTGCAAGTCTGGTAATGCATATTGGGGAAGGTCAAATTTATCGAAGGGGTTAAATTGTGTTAATCCAATCCTCATGTGTCCACTCCATCCACGCTCATTTTTTTCAATTTCCACTAAGAATATTTCACCTGGTTGCAGATGTTTCTCACTAAATGTTAATGCATGTGCAAAACTAGTCTCTCGTAAAGCAACCATGTTATCATGAAACAGGCGAATGTTTTGGCCATGATATGGATGGAACCTTGTCACGGCCATTGTGTCTCCCCCTGCAAATAAGAATAAATCTCTGTATAATAAATTGATAGAATATTCTGAAGTTTTTCTTTAATGTCAATACAATAACATGTAATTAATTGACCCTGCATTCCAATAATTAAATCTCACATTTTAAGTTGATACAGTATTCAGTTTGAAAATAATTGAAGTTGAAAAGTACAGTACAGCCAGAGACTTAACGTGATAAATAACTGTGATAGACATATGGCTCTTCTTAGTGAAATGTACATATTTTATTTCCTGTTTGATCTATCAACAAGCTTTCTATAACATTTAAAATGAATGATGCAGTCTGCCACTTGACATGTAAAAGAAATAATGTATATAGATATATAGCATTCATTTAAAAATTTTGAGTGATATGCCTATCACAGTGATTTATTACAATAAGTCTCTGGCTGTACTGTTATAACCTAAAAGTGATTATTTTCGTGGGTACTTAATTTTTGCTTTTAATATTCCCAGTTATTCTAATATTGCAAAAATTGCATAACACGAAATATAATTTAAATGAAACTGTATACATCAAGCGATTTTAATCAGCGAAAATACAATCAATCAATTTTGAGAGAAAATACAAAATTTGCGACCTGCAAATAAAACCATGTATAGGGTAGTATTAATAAAGGGTGTCAAGCCCTTCAATATGTAGAGAGGCTGTTTTTGATATTAAGAATGGATACACAGATCAAGAAAATCTGTTTGGTTTTTCTGTTGTTTCGTATATTATATGATGGATATTAATTTTGTTTTGGGCTTTTAGCGGAGAGTTGACATGGTTGAGACAGGTACAGAATAAAAATAGAAACTATAACAAAAGAAACATTTTTCACTGTAAAACTTTTTGAATATCACCTACTGTATTGATATTAAAATTTTGAAAGCTTGGTCTTACTATCCAAAATTACCAATAGTAACATTCAACATGCATATGACATTAGTATAGGTTTTACTTTAAGTTATCCAAAATTAAGTATGACAATCCCACGGTACTTATGAAATGCGTGACATTTCCTATAAAATTAATTGTGACAATCCTGGACTTATGAAATTTTAATTTGACTTTTCTCTTGACTCCCTTCCTTAGGTTGCACCTATTATCATATTATTAGTTTCATGTAAAGTTATAAAGTGCCCATTTTAATTTCAAGTGAAAAAAGAAGTAAATAAGATGTTCACTAAGGCCTAAAAAAAATAAATTGTGTGTTTGGGGTAACATGGTTTTCAAATTTAGGTAGGGTAAATATTTAATTTTTTTTTTTACATTGTAGTAATGGAGGAACATTTCTGACTTTAACAGTGCTTGTTGTAAAATAGGCAAAAAAAAGTTAGGGTCTAGGCATCAAATTTTAGGTAGGGTCGGGTTACCCTAAACTCACAACCTTTTTTTAGGCCTAATAATCAAATTCTGCTCTTAAATTGTGAATTTTTAAGTCCCTGAAACTTATCCAAAATAAATGAAAATATTCCGAGAACCCTGAAATATTTCCTAAAAAAGTGAGGTTACAACAGTGACATAAAAGTAAAAATAGTAATGGTGCATTACATGATACCCCGCCACGTTTCACAAAATTTCGAAGTATCAAGGAGCATAACTCCAGAACCCCTTGGACCTCTAAACTTTTATTCGAACACGACCTGAGTTTTGTGGTAAACAAGCTACATACCAAGTTTGAAGACTGTATGTTATTCCACTCAAAAGTTATCAGTTAGAAACCTTCGGGGGACGGACGGACAGACGGATGGACAGACAGACAGACAGACGGACAGACACACGACTGAGGGTACCAGATAATACCACACCACTACGTGTGGCAGGGTATAAAAACAAAACTTTTGAAATGTAGTTTTTTTTAACAATTTTCAGCTTACTTTGTACATTTTTAATTAGCCCCATGTTCATGAAAAATATACTATCAACTATAAATCAGATACTTATGTACTAAAGGGGACAATAGTTTTTATATAGTGTAAATAAGATATTTATGATATTGCCACCTTTACCCATGTTTTACTTCACAATGCTTTGAGCAAATGCTTTTTAATTCAAGTATGATGTATTTCTGTTGAATATAATGTCATTAATGATTTAGGATACAACATGCCTGCTTTGCAGTATTGGTCTGGAAACCATGGAAAAAATTTGTTGCTGCAGTGTATTAAACTAGTAAACATTAGAAGAACGTTTTTCCAAGAATATATGGTGAACTTCATATTTTTACAAACATGTCAGAGTTGCAAAAACTGCAATTAATTCTAGACAACACTGAACTACTTAAGTTTAATAGTTTTTAGAACTCAGTATTGCTAATATGAAATGTATCTCAAGAAGATATCCATACAGAATACATGTAGAAACATTCAAAATTCTAAATGAAGTTTATAAACATTAATTGGTATATGGCGAGGTGGGTGGAGGGGGCATCAGTTACCAAGGAAGGACAGTATATCTTTATTGATGCCTCTTTTTACCCTAATGGTTATATATATTCAAGATACAAACAATTAAACAATAAAACATATATACTTTTAGAACAGTAAAGTTGAGTCCACTCTCCTCAGTGTAAGTGACTTTTGAATGAAAGGGACAGCTAGATGCATAAGACAATAATAGGAAAAGATACAATATGATACAATGATGACAGAATACAATATTTTAATTACACTTAGAGTAAATGTAAAAATTGATTATTCAATCAAAAATTAATTAAAGTTAGTTTGGTTAACGACAACATAAGAAGTTGACATTGTAAAATATTTTGCTTTTTATGACAAAAAATGTTTTAGTCGTAGAAATGAACTGATAGATCTCATTTAAATTTAAATCCATGAAAATACCACTTTACAAATCTTTATAAAATAACACTACTTTATTTATTTATATATGTGTGATTTATATATGTTATCATGATCATAACTAATATTGTGTAATTACTGAATTGAATTTATTGATATATGTTAATGATTAACATTGATATATTATATGGTTTTATGCCAGAAATGGCCCGTAATTGGTTTAATTAACAATCTATTCAATTCTATTCTAATCTACAAAAATGTACTTGTTCTTGCAAATAAACGATCAATTATTACTGCAACAACTATTACCATCATCCATAAGATAAGCTAAATACTGAAAAGTATGAAAAGTGCTTTTCATCTTTTAATTAATAGCTTAGACAATAGTAACATTAGTCTACCTATTAAGAGACTATGGATTTTACTCTTTTTTTAGTGCGATTTTAACATCTGGAATATATTATAGTGCTTTTAGATTTTAAACAATAGTGCATTTAACATTTAACTATGTACTAAGACTTTTATAATGCTAGAACATGTGTTACTGAACTAAAGGAACAATATTTTTTTTTTTAGATTTAAAAAATAATGTGCTTTATCTGATACTCAGAATTTTATGCCATCTACATAACTTCTAGATTTAAATCATGTTTAAATAACTTTTTTGTAAGTGACGATACAATTACACAATGTGCCTACTGTAATATAGGCCCCTTACACTGCGGGTGGTGGATGTAAATAACTGCTGATTTATTATTCACTCGAGCACATCTTTGCTAAACAGACCTGCATTGGGAAAGCATTTGATTCTACATACAAATGGTATGGTTCTCCTACAAAGGGGGTGAAAATTCTGATGTAAGGTTGGTAAAATTTGAGGTGTAAAATGTCTGAGCTACAAAAATGTACTTTGTGTTGAATGAAATAAATAATTTATCAGTAGCAAGAGACGGGAATGGACAGAATTAGAATGCATCTTTAACTTCATAATGTAAAGGTCGAAAGAACTATGTATTACCAAACATAATACTGTTTACAACGGAAATGAAAGAGGTTTCATTTCATTTTTAAGAAAATCTTGAATTGTATGTTTTGGCCTTGACCTCTGTATCGGATTTTATCTTGAAAAGTATGTTGACTCCCGAGACATTCCTTGATATAAATTTATTTCCGGTTGGGACAAATTGTATTCTTTCTTTTAATTGGGTCATCAATTTCCGATCGACCAATCAACATCTGTTTTATTTTGTATAAGCACTTGCCGGTTAGAGAAAATGGATTGATGCAAGTTGTTTTTGTGCCAGGGTAAAGAATGTTTGTCACACGCCATATACCAACAGAACATCAAGATTTAATTCATGATGTCTCTTATGACTTTCATGGAAGGCGAATGGCAACATGTTCAACAGATCAAAGTGTAAAGGTAGCACTACAAACACAAATTTTCCACCATGCTTACTTTCATTTTTGTTTCTTTTTAGGCCCAGTTGCAGGAAGAAACCTTTTTTGTCATTCTGTTACAATATATTCATACATGACAGGTTGTACCAAGAACTGGTCAGACCAAGACCATGCGCACCAGTTTTAGGACTATAAGAATCCACATTGGTGATAGTGCCAGTCAAGAAATCTCAGACCCCCAAGNTTTTTTCAAAAAAAATATTCTGGATCTGATTTTATATGAAAAAAATATTTTGGCTGCCAAAATGATGAAAAAAAATTTTCTGAAGGAGGCATTCTGCCCAAAAATAATAATGTTAATTTTGAAAAAAATATTTTGCTGATACGTGTGCAAAAAATAAATAATTTGTTTCGCTTGAAGCGCGAAAAAAATTTTCTGTCCAGAAAAAAAAAAAACCATAACCCCCCTTCAGGTTAAATGGTCGGTCCCTTATTTCTCTACCCAGGCTTTGCCATGGTAGAGAACAATTGAAATCTTATCTGATAGTGTCTGAGATTTCCAAATCTTGTAATGTCAATGGTGTTCGATTATTTTTCTTACTTTTGTTCATAAAAACGCCTTTCGGCGCTGTCTCACATTAGGTGGTATGAGACAGAAAAATCTAACATTGCTAAAAATAGGAATTGACCTCTCTCAAAACTGAGAAGTCTGACCAGTCTGAAAGACATGTCGGACTATTTGTCTGACCTCAATCAGACCAATCCTCATACATTTCAAAGAGAGCTTGGACCTCTTTGAAGGGCAGACTTTTTAATATTATTTGAATTTGGGTTGGTGTGCAGACTTACTTTTTGTCATGCAGGGCCTAATCTGTAGTGCATTTAGGGGCCGTATTTCGGTCCTATTCCCAATGAACAAAAAACATAATGTTTCCCAATTTCAAGATATAAAAATTCCCAATATTGTTTATGCCCAACAACATCGTTAAAAAGTTTTAGTTTAGCATTTTGTTTACATGAAATAGACTGGCAACTATCAGTTTTCTGTAAATCAGTCACCTGGTACTGCGGCAATGAAAGCTCAAGAGGAATGCCAAACGCATGCACTGCACACATGCACCTACATTTCCGGTTTGTTTTACGATTACTTTCATTAAGTATTGGGTACCAGATTGTTTATATATCTAGGTCTTGTCGCACAATTGCCAAAATCGGCACCCAATGGATTTATAACTTTATCAAGGCACAGAAATTTAAGCAATAAAAGCCATTTTAGTAATTATTACTGATATAGTGAGTGAAACGAAATGTTTGTTTCATTCACTACGTATGTTAAACTCAATCAGTCTTCAATGTGTGAGGTTGTATCAACCACAAACACTTGTTTCATATAAAATGTCAGTCTCACCTTCTATTCTGGAAGAAGAGAGGGTGGGACTGACATTTTTTTTATGACTTTCAACTTCCAATCGAAAATTGATAAAATTTTGATTCCTCTGATTTTTTTTTTATTAACTGGCACCGTCAGTAAAACCCCTCTGTGTGAAGGGACAGCCTGAGCTAGTGACACTTCTAAAACTGTAAAAACTTCTAGAACTGAAAGTTTTGCACTTGGACTAAGCTTGATAATGAGATTTCTTTATACATGATAACTTTGAACAAGCTTTGCAGTAAAAAAAAAGAGTAAAAAGAAAGCACATATTATACAAATCAACCAGTCAGGGATCCCACTCCTTAAAGTAAATTTAATTTACTTGTACAAGTAAGTTTTTCTTGAAAATTATTATCTCCCTTGCACAAAATGAAGTTTTAAAATAAATTTACCTATACAAGTAAAAAGAGAGTTTAACAGAAATTCCCCATTCACTGATCAATGATAGGCTTTAGATGACGCTATAGATGACCAAATGGAAGCTTATATATAAGAATATATAATGTAAATCATATTATCATCTATTAAGATCAAGCAAATTCCAAAATAATTACCTTTATCAGTCCCATGGGTGCCTATGTTTGAGAGGCTGCTTCTTTTAAAGAAAGTTGTGCGACTAGCAAACACCTGTACTAATTGAAACTTCAAGGATTGAACTCTTAATAAAAATTATCCTATTTGCAATAGGGTCTGTAAGTCTCGTCATGTGACCTTCGAGAATATGCGTGAAATGTTGTTACCGGGTACATTGTGCCTATGTAGTACTATGAGAAATTGTTGGATTTTTGGTTTACAGCTCAAATTAAGAGTGGGATTCGTTTTCTTTGAACCAGAATATTTTATCCTTCAAGAATTATACACTTTATAACTTTAACCTAGACTGAAATTTAACATAATAACGCATTTTCTAAGTAACGTCAAGTGAAGTTTGTCCCGGAAGTGATGAAGTCGGATGACGGTTTCAGTGCATTATATATTAGAGTTCCAGACTTTGAAAGTGAAAGTAGAACAAGACTTACAGACCCTATGAAAATTCATGGGTTATCACAAAACTGTTTTGAAAATTAGCCATTTTCACTAAATTTACCTATACAAGTTTAAATAATTTACAGCTAAATATGTTACTGTGTCAAGTACTTTAGTAAGTAGAGATTACATGGGCAAGTAAATGTAATTTACTTCCACCAGTTGGATCCCTGACTGTCAACTGTTGAACTGACTACTTTTTTCCCAATTTTGAATAAATCGCATGAATTTTCCCAATTTTAAAGGCACAGGACCCTGGACACAAAAGGTGGGATTAACCCCTGTCATGTTTAACAAAAAACAGCTGTATAGAATAATACCTGTTCACCTATTGTAACCTCTTAGTGGGAGATCTGCTACATACCAGCTGCACTTAGTGGAAGATTTTACGTGACAAAATTTTTTTTGCATCCATCACCCACAAGAATAGCAAATAATGTCATAATCCTATCATTGCTCTCATCACTAAGTCTAGTGAGCGGTTCAGTTTTCCATCTTCTTGAGCCTGAGGACTGCTGAGCTATCTTACTGTCACACATTACAGTAAAAAATTGGGTGTTGTGTTCAGCAACACATGTTTTGAAGCTGGGTCTTCTAGTTTCTGTGGCACTTTGGTAGTATTGTTTTATACATCAAGACTCGCTGGTCTTTCCTAAAGTCTGTTATCAGAGTGATTTATGATCTTTACTTCTTATGTAGGTCTAGTTAATACCAAAAACATCTCAATACATATCTACAACACCCTGCCATTCCTGCTGTAATCATTGATTTATAAATTGAAAAGAAACATAAAAGTATTGTGAAAATATCTAAACATTATTTCTGACAATTATTTATAAAATCTGCAAAATACTTTAAATTTGGATATTTCATCGTTTACATGAAAATTTTAGGGCCATTATTTATAAAAGGGAAAACAAGGACTTATAATGAGAAGGATAAGCAACTTGTACACAATCCCAGGGGTTAAAATTTTTTTCAAAACCTTACTGGTCCAGGACTTGTAGCTCGAAGAAATTCGCTGGTCCTGACCAAATTTTCAGTGGTCCGTACACACTTGCCCAAATTTTGAAGCAAATGAAGTATGAGGCCATTTTTGTTCACTTTTCCCATAGGGTTACATTATAATGGTATTCAGGATTTAAAAGAATCCAATGCTGCAAAGCGAATGATTTTTGGCCTATACCAAATTGATATCATTTTTAAAATTAAAGATCTTCTACCAGCTTCTTTTTCCTTGACAACCCACAACATTAAGGTATCAAAATAGATAAGTGAAGAGCGTTAAAAAAACTGGAAAATTTCTACTGTCTCTACCTGGACTTAATACAACTTTCTGGTCAAATATCATGGAGACTTTTTTTATTACAATACATTTGAAGCCAGTTTTTGCGCTAGGCACAGAACAAATCGAGAAATTCATACAAATGATAAAAAAAAACTTTGATCTTCTATACACTTGAAAGTAAGGAGCAGTCAATATGTTTTCAAGTTAAAAATTTGACTCAGATCACTGAAAAATTAACAACCTGAAACAAAATCATTTTCTCTAATTTTTCACTGGTCCGTCCGACTTTTTGAATGGAATTATTCACTGCTCTGTAGTTGAAATTCCCAAGTCCCGGACCTCGGACGAGTGTATTTGTTAACCCCTGAATCCATTTTGCATTTTAAAATCTGTGGCGGGACGTTAGACATGCATTCACTACTGAACTGCTGAAAAAGTTTTACATGTATTTTAATAAAAGGATTTTTTTCTGAAAGCTGAAACATTTTTATGTTGTTAGAGTAAATTTCTTTACATTATAGCATGTACTTTCTTCAATAAACTTGATTGAAAATTGTAATCAAGACATTTTCATTGATTTTATTTGTCACTTCGGGTTTACATCAGTAAAAAATGCACCACCAGTCTGTGCCTTAAGCCACTAGCCCTACGCCCGAGACGAGTAAAAGCAGTCTCGGGATAGTAAAAATTTGAAGTCACTATTGTGCCTTATTAACAAAGAATCTTCTATAAGGGCTAGTGAAATTGTGTTCAGGCTAGTACAACACAGGAACTTACTAGCCCCTTAGGGCTAGTGAATGAAAAAGTTTTTGGCACAGACTGCACCACAATAAAGCCTTAAAAGTAGTTCACAGAATTTCACAAAATTGATATTTTCGCAAAGTGTGACATCTACTGCACTGCTAGAACAATTTTTGAAACCATCATTATTATATTTATGTTGTTTTAATGCTTTAAAGATAGTGTCCCAAAATTGATAAAATCTCACACCTCGCGATATATTTCGAATTTATCATGAGATGCTTAACCTTCTCATTATAAGTCCTTGATGGAAAATAATACAAGGGAGGTAATTAGTGATATTTATAAAAATGTTCATATCCAGGTATCAAATTTATAACTGTTGATTCTTGGTAATCATTGTCACTGTTGACTGATTGCTATATAAACACCTGTCCTAATGACTGCCACTATCAACACTAATTAATCGGTCTAATTAACTTGTTTACCTGCAGAGTGCTACCTGTGTTGATTGACACAACATTAACATTTATAACCGATGTGTACAAAATTTTCCCCTAGTTGACCAAAATACAAAAAAAGATCATTAGTAACAGATTATGTGGCAGGAAAGCATGTCAGTATGTCATTTGGCTTTTGAACTTGACCTCAATTTCATGGTTTAGTGAACATAGTTAAGCAGGGACCAGCGAGACATCTATTAGGTTCCACTCTTGTTAAATAATTTTCTTAGTTAGCTAGTACATGTATTAGAAAAAGTATAATTGTGCTGAAATAGCGTTGTAGATTGTGTGAATACTCAGTGTGTTAAAACATTGACAACAAATGGAGACTATTCTGATGGTTTATCAATTTTGCAACATAAAACTTTTTGCTGGAAAGTTTTTTTGATGTGTTGATACTTTTAAGATGTATTACAGGTATTGTTATTTCAGTAATCATCCTTCGTTTTTACTTATTTTTGTGATTTTTTTGTCAGTTAACCTTGAAGACGAATTTTGAAATCCACTTAGTTGACCATTGTTTGCTTTATTGTGATGCTTTAAGGTAGTTCTATCCTAATAAAAATTTCAGACAGAATTTTTTCCTTTTAAGATATTTTGTAGGTCTTGACCTATAAATTAAAAAAATAAAATAAAAATGATATGTCACCGATCATCTTTTCCTGTTATCTGGGTTTGAAAATTAGGGCAAATTCGGTATTTTTCTGCAATATATACAAAGAATATATACATGATATAGGGAATTGTGATAACATGCTTATTGTTTATCTTTCATATAAAATAACTATCAGATAGATTTTTTTTATTTTTTGATATTTCAGAGATATACACTTAAGCTATCTGTTAGGCTGAAAAAATCTATATGTCACCGTTCGATTAAGAGAGATATTTTATATAGTTAACGAAATAGACAATATTACGGGAAAAGGGAGCTAATTCGCAGGAAAGTGTATGTCAATCTATTATGACGTCACAGTGAATAGGCCAATATAGGAATATTCCGGTTAAAAAATTAAGTCAATTCCGCGTCCGACTCGTGTTTTGCAAATGCGCCAATCGAATGCGCAGTGTATTAGTGTCGAACTACCTTAAACAGGGTTGCCACGCATCCTGCATTCCTGGAAAACTGGAAAACCCTTGAATTTCATTTTGAGTTTAAAAGGGCCTTGAATTTTTAAATATTTGATATGGATTGGTGGTATGTAACCAAATTCTGAAAAATAATTATCGCTGCTTAGAATTTTGTCGACTATTTTGATCCTTGAAAATGCCTTAAATGTCCTTGAAAAGTCCTGGAAAAATCCTTGAATTTGGAGACATCAATGTAGTGGCAACCCTGTTTAAACAGATTTGTTGAAATCAAATGCTTCAGCCTGACCATAATCCTGATAATGAGAGATTAAAACTTGAACTTTAGTAATTGATCTGCATTAAATTTTACAGATTTGGGACCTCCAAGATAATGGTGAATGGAAATGTACAGCAAGTTGGAAGGTAATAAAAACAATTTTAAAAATTCTTTGAATATTTTGAATTTTTAGAACATTTACCTATTATGCTTTAAATATTAAAATTTGATTGATTTCAGTGTCAAATACTTCAGTTGATAAATCCATGGCAAGCTCAAAATTTTTGATATATAGACAGACATGATAGATTAAGAGAATTATGGGTTGCAGTCTTCAAAAATTTTTGATAAAAAATAACCTTTTGTCAGCATCCTTTGAAATTCTTATAAAGAAATACAAAAAATGGCAGACTTTTATTATCTTTCCTTTTCAAGTTTATATCATATTTATTCTTTTAGTCACACAGTGGATCTGTATGGCGTGTAACATGGGCACATCCGGAGTTTGGTCAAGTCATCGCAACATGTTCGTTTGACAGAACTGTTGCAGTCTGGGAAGAGTGCATTGGGGAGTATGGTCGAGATGGAGTCCAGAGTAACTGGATAAAAAAGACAAGCCATGTAGATAGTCGAACATCCATAACTGATGTCAAATTTGCCCCAAAACATCTAGGTTTATTATTGGTATGTTTATTTTAGGCCATTTTTAGTTATCTGTATCATTTTCAATTTCCCTATAGGGTCTTTAAGTCTCGTACAATTTTGAACTTCCAGGATTAAAAAGTGTACCCAGAAGTTACATTTAAAACAAAGATACATGACATTTCAAACAGAAAATTGAATGTCATAATCCTCAGACGTCATGTTTTGGCGGGAAACGTTTTTCGAATTGCCTGTTTATCGGGATTCTTGTGAGTCTCATGACGAGACTTACATACCGTATTGAGTGTTTATTCTTTCTTCATCATGCCTCACAAAATTTTTGGACATATGAAATTACTGGTAAAAACTTCTGTGGTCAGATGCTATTCAATTTAATGGATGCATGGCTCATTTTCCAGTTTATATCAAATCTTGAACTGTGGATCTTATAAATTTTCTTTTGATATGATAATGCTTGGTTTATCACCATATGAAATGACTTGTTACTCAAAATTTATTCACATGGTCTGAAAATGAAATATGGGGTCAACAATTGAAAACTAACAGAAATTTTATGCCTTGAATCAAATCATTTGCTGTACCCATCAGTCTGCTATTACATATAACTTGTTTTTACAATAAAAAGCCGAAAATACCCAAGAGAAATCTTGTATGCATTATTTCAGCATGATCAGAAAATAGCAGAAAGAAGGGATTCATAATTAATGTTGATAAAACAGAAAGCTGAAAGCTTCGTGTTGAGGAAATAGTTGGCATCTTGGAAATCCATTCGCTAGATGTATACTGTTTTACTTTCAGGCCACATGTTCAGCCGATGGTATTGTTAGGATCTATGAAGCTCCAGATGTTATGAATTTGAGTCAATGGTCGCTACAGCATGAAATTTTATGTAAAATTAGTTGCAGCTGTATATCCTGGAATCCATCTAGGTTTGTTTATATTTTAGAATTGAATGCTTAATATTTTATGCTTAATATAAGTAATCAAGTCTTCGCTGAATCACCTTTCATTCAAAAAGGCATGCCCATAAAAGGCTAACAATCCTATAAAATTTATAAAAAACAAAACAAAAACAAAAAAACTGAATGGTTTCTTTCCTTTTAAGTGCATAAACTTTTTTTTTGTGCAAGGAATAATAAGGGGTAAAATGTAAAAAAAAAACAAAAAAACCTGTGTCTGATAAGAATAATGTCATGATTCTAGATATTTATCGTAGGAGCACAAACACATAATTTTTCAGGGTCATATGACCCTTATGGTCAAGTAACAATGAGCTGCCTCCATGAATCATCAATAGTGTAGTTATTTTCAGGTACTTTAGAACATTTATCACAGCAAAGTCAATAGTTAAAGAAATAAAAAAACTTCAACTGAAACGAAGAAGAATAAGTTTATCGTGTTGTTTTCTCGAAGCAGAGTCGACACATAAGGATTACTATTGGTTGTCTTGCTTTGTTGTTGTTATGCATCGTCTATAGGTTTGTGAACTCAAATCAAACCAGAACTAGCTGTTCACCTTATATTTTTGAAATTTGATTTTAATGATTCTAGAGGTTTATCAAGCCAAAAATACTGCAAACCAGGAAATTTTCATGCCGTCTTTATTTCGCGGTAATTTGACAGGATTCTAGTTCACACAGTTTTGAATTCGTGCTGCCAAATTGTCGACCATTGACTTCAATAACAGTAGCTGTTTTATTTTCGCGCTTCAATTCCAAATGCAAAATCGCGAAATTAAAACTGCCACGAAAATTTCCCCGTTTACAGTAGCTTATTCATTGTGCAGGTTACATATGTTGCATGGAATACCCAAATTGTTTTATTGCAAGATATACGTTGAAAAGCTGTAGATACAGGTTCTGTTAGTCTAGTTTAGTTTGGAAACTTTTGTATACAGTGAGTTACATTTTGACAGAAAACCATGATGTAACAGCACAAAAATTTGAATGTCATAATTGTAGGAAATTATGTTTGGACATTTAATATGAGTTGTAATTTTATTGTGATTGATATGTGACACCCGATGAGACTTACAGACAATATAGTTTGCATGTTAAATCTGTCCAAAAGGTCAGAATTTTAATTCTAATTACAAAATTTCTGACACTCGTATTCCAATGTATTCCCTTAACTTGCTTTTGTCCTCATACATAGTAAATAGGTGTACACTAGAAAAAAATCTGCAAAGTGCATTAAAAGCCATGCCAGCAGAACAACATGAGCCAAAAATTTTGGAAATCCATGTAAGAATTCGTCAGAATTTGGCGTGAAACAGTTCTCTCTAGAGTTTTCCTTCATTTTCCATTAACTGTTTATATGCCTAAAAATATATGAAAATATAATTGGAAGTTGATAAAATTTTGTGTATTGTCAATTTTATGCATGATAAAGTGACCTATGACAAAGAAAATATGATCCATGTGCAACCCTGTTTGAGTGGATAAAAGCTGAGGAAATCGAATGCCTCTGAAATCTGACGCTGATACTCCCTTAATGGTTTCAAGAAACACAACTATTTTCCCAACACAAAGCGGAGGGAAATTGTTGGTGTCAAGGGAAACCATAACTTGCTATTGTTCAACTAGCCAATAAATAAGTGCTTTATTTTACTGAAGTCGAAAATCAAAGGTATCAATGTGATGTCATCGGTAAATAGTTCATCGAACTATCAAATGACCAGTAAATAGTTCATCGCCGGTAAAGTCTTTGAAACTATTAACCGGTAAATAGTCTGTTTGTGACAGATGTGAAAAGATAGTAAATTATCCAACAAATAATTTATATAGAAATGCATACTGAGGTATAATAATTATATACATATATAAAATGTGGTTACATATTGCACTATTTACAGGATGCATGCCCCAATGATAGCAGTTGGTAGTGATGATCCAAGTCCATCGGCTGGAGGGAAATGTCAAATATATGAATTTAATAATTCAAATAGGTAAGGTCATTATCAAAAATATACATGCAGTATTATTGCTATATTTCTCCAACCATTTTATAGCTTCTGAAGTCATGGTTACCTCATAAATAATGGAAATTTGATAATATATCAAATCTGATACACTATAACACATTATCTGTAAAAATTTAAAACTCATTTGATGAGTGGAAGAAATTTCACAGGTAGTACAGTCAAACTTCAATGGCTCTTACACCAAGGGGACTGATGAAAATAGTTTGAGCTAGAGGGGTGCTTGGGCTGTTGAGGTAAACTATGTTTTAAATTGAAAAGAGGGACCAGAAAAAGGGTTTGAGACATCCATGGTGTTCCAGCTATTGCAGTTTGAGCCATTGAAGTTTAACTGTTGAAAATAAAAATTTAACTCCCTTGAAAAGAAGAAATATTTTTAAACCACTAAGAAGTGGAATCGATATACTCACAATTAGGGGTACAGGGAAAGTTCATTGGATGGAAATGTTTACTATGTTTCTGGAAAAGAAGGTTTTTAGTGTGTCGCCTGCTGTAAGCAGAGCCAACACATATGGATTACTATCCGTCGTCTTACGTCGTCGTTGTCGTCCTGCGTCGTCTGTTGGTTTTTGAATCCGCAACTCCTTCAAAACTACCAGTCCGATTCCAACCAAACTTTCAGGATATGTTGTTCACTTGGTGTAGTTTTGCACCTGATACTCGGAATTTTGATTTTATAGATTTTAGAGGTTCTTAGAGCCAAAATTGCTCATTTGGTAGTCTTCGGGTTTTGAATCCGCAACTCCTTCAAAACCATTGGTCCGATTCCAACCAAACTTTCAGGATATGTTTTTCATATGGTGTAGTTGTGCACCTGATACTTAGAATTTTGATTTTACAGATTTTAGAGGTTCACAGAGCCAAAATTGCTCATTTGTGAGTGTTGCTTTTTGAATCCACAACTCCTTCAAAACTGCTGGTCCAATTCCAACCAAACTTTCAGGATATATTGTTCACCTGGTGTTGATGTGCACCTGAAACTTGGAATTTTGATTTTACAGATTTTAGAGGCTCACAGAGCCAAAATTGCTCATTTGTGAGTGTTGCTTTTTTAATCCACAACTCCTTCAAAACTGCTGGTCCGATTCCAATCAACTTTCAGGATATGTTTTTCACATGGTGTAGTTGTGCACCTGATACTTAGAATTTTGATTTTACAAATTTTAGAGGTTTACAGAGTCAAAATTGCTCATTTGTGAGTGTTGCTTTTTGAATCTGCAACTTCTTCAAAACTGCAAGTCCGATTCCAACCAAACTTTCAGGATACATTGTTTACCTGGTGTAGTTGTGCATCTGATACTTGGAATTTAGATTTTACAGATTTAGAGGTTCACAGAGCCAAAATTGCTCGTTTGTTAATTTGGTTTGTTAATCTTCAACTCCTTCACAAATGTGTGTGCGATTCCAACCAAACTTTCAGTATATGTTGTTTATCAGGTCTGGTTATGCACATTATACTTGAAATTTTGATTTTACTGATTTAAGAGTTTGCCAAGCCAACATACCTCATTTGTTGTTTCTGTTTGTTAATCTGCAAGTCCCCAAAACTATATTCATATTTTTATCAAATTTGCAGAATATGTTTTTCTCCTAGTCTTAGCCATGCACATAATACTGAAAAATTTAAGTTTACAGATTTCAGAGGTTCACTAGGCCAAAAATGGCTCTTCTGTAGTGCAGGCGACACAAGTGTTCCATGGAACACCCATCAATTTTCTGCATAGGCATGAAATTGAGCGTTGTTACTGACAACTATTGAATCACTCAATTGAACTTATTGCACAAGTTTCTCTTTGTGCAAAGAGTTATAGCAGTCTCATAAAATGCATGTCAGCAACCAAATTGGTATTATCAAATCAATTTTTTGTTATCGCCAGATTTGCTTGGGTATATGTCTGAATTCTGGGTATCATAATAAGTTTAAAATACTTTCTCAATGATTAAAATGTTTTTATTTTTCAGAAAATGGAACAAAGTAGAAAGTTTAAGTATAGTAACAGACCCAGTACATGACGTAGCATTTGCACCAAATTTGGGACGATCTCAACATTTATTAGCTATAGCTTCTAAAGATTTAAAAATTATTAGTCTCACACCTCTGGGGTAAGTTGAAACTAAATGGAAATAGTCACTGCAACATTTTTCTGAAGAGCAGGAGAAGTATTGATGGTTAAATTTAAGAAACTGAATACATATTCAGATACATATTATTTACAAGCAAATATTTGTTGCCTTATTGAATATTGTATCAATAAGCTCTGCAGAGGTAACATTACTACATTTTATCTTGTTTCGGTGCAGGCATGTTCTTATCAAAATTCTAGCGTTTTTGTCTCGCCCGCGACGAAAGTCGCGGAAAGCGAGACATAGGCGTGCAAAGTATGACGGTGACGGCGGCGGCGACGTCGTTAACTTTTACTATATACAGGATATTTTGAAAACCCTTTGATGTAGGAACATCATATTTGGTCCAGTGGTAGTACTAATCAAGTGCTACTTGACGGACATAAAATGATGTGACCTTGACCTCTATTGCACGGTCCAGTGACCACGTTAAGTTTCACTGATTAGATCCATATCTCAATAACTGTAAGAAGTAGGTCAATGATATTTATACCCCCGCTCCGAAGGAGATGGGGGTATACTGTTTTACCCTTGTCCGTCTGTCTGTCTGTCTGTCCGTCCGTCTGTCCGTCCATCCGTCCGTCCGGAACATCTTTTGTCAAGGATTTCTCAGCTTGTGTATGTAGTAATGATTTGATATTTGGTATGAAGCTTAAGTATGATGAGTTGTACCGTGTCTCCCCTTTTCGAGTCTGTCACTCATCTACTTCCTGTTTGATGAAAACTTTGATTTTTCCCATTATAGCCATATATTGAAAATTTTCGTCAAGGATTTCTCAGCTTGTGTATGTAGTAATGATTTGATATTTGGTCTGAAGCTTAAGTATGATGAGTTGTACCGTGTCTCCCCTTTTCGAGTCTGTCACTCATCTACTTCCTGTTTGACGAAAACTTTGATTTTTCCCATTATAGCCATA
>MJUU01031406.1:50397-66646 GCA_002080025.1 Modiolus philippinarum | reverse complement strand
AAGTTATATGCCTTTTTATAACCCCAAAAATTATGTATTTTTAGAATTTTCAAAAGGCAATACTAGATAAAGTTCTTAATATTTAATATTCAATTTTACTTATAATCATTTACTCCTTTAGAATGCAACACTGGGCAATATTCATTCTTGTTTAAATGTTTAATAACATTCACTCCATTTCAGAAGGAGGAAAAAGGTGAAGCATTCCAAGGATTTTTGAAGGTGACATTAAATTTGTCTCGTCCAATTTGTATGTCTCTTGGTGCTAGACCCCCATCAATTTACGAAGCTCTTACCAAAGAACACATTGTGGAACAGAACACTTTGACAATGTCATTTTATATGCCCAGGGATACAGTGAAATCCATTCATGTACCAAGGTAAGTGCACATTATAGAACAGAACTATTTGACAATGTCATTTTATATGCCCAGGGATAGAGTAAAATCCATTCATGTACCAAGGTAAGTACACATTGTGGAACAGAACACTTTTACAATGTCATTTTATATGCCCAGGGATACAGTGAAATCCATTCATGTACCAAGGTAAGTACACATTGTGGAACAGAACACTTTTACAATGTCATTTTACATGCCCAGGGATGCAGTGAAATCCATTCATGTACCAAGGTAAGTACACGTTGTAGAACAGAACAATTTGACAATGTCATTTTATATGCCCAGGGATACAGTGAAATCCATTCATGTACCAAGGTAAGTACACATTGTGGAACAGAACACTTTTACAATGTCATTTTACATGCCCAGGGATGCAGTGAAATCCATTCATGTACCAAGGTAAGAACACATTGTGGAACAGAACACTTTTACAATCATTTTATATGCCCAGGGATACAGTGAAATCCATTCATGTACCAAGGTAAGTACACATTATGTAACAGAACACTTTTACAATTTCATTTTATATGCCCAGGGATTCAGTGAAATCCATCCATGTACCAAGGTACGGTAAGTACACATTGTGGAACAGAACACTTTGACAATGCCATTTTATTTGCAAAGGGATACAGTGAAATCCATTCATGTACCAAGGTGAGTACACATTTTTCACAAAACACTGACATTATCATACTATTTGAGCAGTCAAACAATGAAATGCATCCATGTACAGAGCCACTAATACCCAGATACATTGTTCAACAGAACTGTGACAATATCATTTTGTACACGTACCCAGGAATGCTGTGAAATTTATTGATGTATCAAGGTTAAGATATATTTTAGGTCAATATCCTTTCATAGGCCTAGAGAGTGATCTTGATTCATGTACAAAGGGTAACTACAATCTGCAATCTTGTATCATATGCAAAGGGACACTGTGAAATACAGTCTTGGTGACCCACCTACTGTATTCAGTTACCTACTGTTTCATCCTACCAACTAAAATCCTTCCAATGATAATAACTATATATTTTAACTGTATTCAGTGACAACCAGGACTGGGTTGCACAAACGTCAATTAAAGTTAATTGATGTTTAACTTTTAATTGTAAATTAAATCCTTAACAAATTCAACCTAATTAATTTATACCTAAAAATTCAATGTCAATTAACTTTAATTGACGTCTGTTTAACCCAGTCCTGTTTAACACGACTAACAGCCGTCATTCTATCCAAAAAAATAGACCTTGTTCACTATCCCAGTGGTTTCAGTAGGAATTAGAATAGGGGGAGAATTGGAAATAATAGGCGGAGAAAGAATATACGGGCGGGGGTCTGGGTCCAGGGCAAAGCCCTGGTAGGGGGTCCAGTGGGGCAAAGCCCCCCGGCCGAAAATGGATTTGAGGAAATTTGAACCCCAATTGTGGCTTCTCCTGCCATCAATTACTCCTTTTTTCTTTGTTAACAACAACTGTGATTCAAAAATTTTGATACATTTTAAACAATCTTCATATTTGTTTTTATNTTTGTCTGTATATATCATCACCACAGATTTTTTCAAGTGCAACTATTTCATAATCTTTTACTGAATGATTTGCTGAATTAAAATGTAATGCAACGGGATCGGGTTTTTGTCTTCTAATTAGCGAAAGGTTTAACAAATGTCTTTGGTACAGTGTGTCGCTGGTCTCTCCGACATAAATAAAGCCATTACATTTTTTACAAAATAAAGCATACACCACGTTTGCTGTAGTACAGTTTACATAATTTTTTACTCTAAATACCTTTCCCTCAAAATTTTCGAAAATACTAGTGTTACGTACGTATGGGCATATTGCGCAATTGCGGCCACATAGTTCACATTTGTTTTCTTGCTTAAAATACATATTGTTATGTTTTTTGTGCACCAAAATGTCTTGCAAATTTTTGTCTCGCCTAAACGCTAATAAGGGTGGTTTTTTAAAAACTTTTTTCATTTTATCGGATTTGTATAGCATCGTCATATGTTTCTTTATAATTTGACGGACGTTCGGTAATCCTTTCGAGTATGTTAACACTATCGGTACTCTGTCGGTTTTTGATTTGTTTGTCCTATATGTTAAAAGGTTACTTCTGTTTAATTTATCAACTTTCTTCAGTTCATTCTCAACTGTTGAACTCGAATATCTGCGTATACTAAGATTTTTCTTTATTTCATTACGATTCAATTTGTATGCTGCCTCCTCCGAGCAAATTCTTTTTACTCTAATTCCGAGACCATATGGTATTGATGTTTTCATGTAGTTAGGATGCGAAGACTGAGAATGTAGATACAGATGCTTATCGGTAGGTTTTGTGTACAGATCCGTTTTTAAAAAATCGTTTTCAATAATGGTCAAAACATCCAAAAATTCTAGTGTATTGTCGGAATGCCGTAGATCTACTTGTATGCGTGGGTGTATAGAATTTGCCGTTTTATGATAATAAGTTTAATGATAATAGCATATATATTCTTCACAAAAAAAAAACATAAACCTATGGCCAAACTTGAATTATCCCGTTTTTTCATGAACATGAAGCATGGGTATAAATATATATTATGTTTTTTGTTTATTTATACCCTAATGTGTATATTTGACTCCCGACTATGACATTTTCCTGGATTGACACACGCACAGTGTGACGTGTGCTGTTAACAGAGCAGGACATGCTTACCCTTCCGGAGCACCTGATGTCACTCTCAGTTTCACTGGAGTTAACACTGTGAGTGCTTTGTTTTGAATGTTGTGATTTCTATTTCTGAGCTTTGTATCTGTCATTGTTTTGTGTCTAGCATCATCGTTTTCTGTGTTCTCGGTTTGGCCATGCCTTTGGACTTCGATTTTTGTGGATTTCACTGCTTTGTTCCTTCAGTATTCTACTGCCGTTGTTTTGCATATCAATCATATGCTTTTGAAACTAAGATTGAAATCACAGGGTAATTTAAGAGATAATAATATGTAGATGTATAATTAACTTATTAGTTTGTTAAATTGTAATTTTCTATAAATTTGAAATCACCACCAAAAGACAACAATATCCAAGTTTCAGCTGGATACTATTGTTTCTCTGTTTAGCATGTCGTCTTCAGGACAGCTACACACAAAAACATTCAAATTTCCATTTAGAGTATATCATGAAGTCATAAACAAGCATTGGTTACCAAGAATAAGATTAGAGTTTGTTGGTAAAGGAAATGTAAAAATTGAAATAGAATTAAATTAAGTTTCCCACTGGCAATGTTGGATGAAGAAATGACACCAGCATAACAACATTTGAAGTATCATTCATGCCAAGTTTGGTTCAAATCCATTCACCTCTTAGCTAGCCAAGGGTTACGATCCACTCCTCTCCTCTTCAATGACGAGAGGATTGGCTCATATCCCTTGGCTAGTGAAGATGTTCCATTCAGCAGTTCTGAAATTTTTTTTGAAAGGAAAAATTTATGACAGATGGATTAATGGACATAAAGAGGACACAACAGACATCAGAAATAAAATCATTGCAATAGTTCACCCTGGCATGGCCACGTGGGTTAAAAAACATATTGAACAATGATTTAACAATAACAGTAGTTTTCCTTTATTAAGATTTTTCCACACTTAACTAAAACGTTAACAGACAGAAGAAAAGACAATCTTAACATAAAACTCACAATTAATAGAATTGCATCATCTTTGCAATGCATTAAAGAATCAAAAGTTAAATAAAAGAATAAAATACAGGGTTTACAGCCTTGTTGTAACATCAAAATTTTTAATTAAGCAGTAAACAATAAACAGCTGCACCAAGTCACATGATACGCCCGTCGTCACCCCTTCAAAATTTTAAGTGATTAAAGAATGTGGTTCTCAATTTAGAATGCACATATAACTGCCCAATTAAGCAGGAGATCTCTTTAATAAATCAATCGGCAAAGTTTGAAGTCAGCTGATCAAAATATTAATCAGTTAGAGTGTGTTATGTATAAAATTGTCTTAAATTTGAAAAATAAAGTCCCATAACTCTTACAAGAAAAATCTGAATTTCACGAAAAAGTATACAGACCATAAAACCATCATATCAAATACCTGTACAAAGTTTGAAGTGAACTTGCAATAGGGTTGTCAAGTTAGAACACAACATGTGAAAAATTGCCTTAGAATTCATGAATAAACTTCCATAACTCTTGCAAGAAAAATCAAAATTTAAGAAAAAGTATAGAGATCATAAGGCCATCATACCAAATATCTTTACACAGTTTGAAGTGAATTGGTCAAAGAGTTGTCAAGTTAGAGCGTAACATGTAAAAAATTGCCTTAAAATTGATAATTAAAGTCCCATAACTCCTACAAGAAAAACTGAATTTTCCCAAAAAAGTATACAGATTGTGAGTCCATCATACCCAATACCTCTACTAAGTTTGAAGTGAATTGGTTAAAGGGTTGTCAAGTTAGAGCATGACATGAAAAAAATTGCCTTAAAATTGATGATTAAAGTCCCATAACTCCTACAGGAAAAATCGAATTTTCCCGAAAAAGTATACAGATCTTGAGGTCATCATACTCAATACCTCTACAAAGTTTGAAGTGACTTGACCAAAGGGTTGTCCAGTTAGAGCGTGACATGTAAAAAATTGCCTTAATATTGACGAATAAAGTCCCATAACTCCTATAAAAAATCGAATTTTCCCGAAAAAGTATACAGAACGTGAGGTCATCATACCCAATACCTCTACAAAATTTGAAATGAATTGACCAAAGGGTTGTCCAGTTAGAGCGCGACATGTAAAAAATTGCCTTAAAATTTAGGAATAAAGTCCCATAACTCCTACAAGAAAAATCGAATTTTTCCGAAAAAGTATACAGAACGTGAGGTCATCATACCTAATACCTCTGCAAAGTTTGAAGTGAATTGGCCATATGGTTATCTAGTTAGAGCGTGACATATGAAATGGACGGACAGACAGACGGAGGGACAATCAGACATTGGTATACCATAATACGTCCATCAATAGACGGGCGTATAAAAAGTGAATAATTTGACAGTTTTCATCACAGAAGATGATCAAATCATTTTTTTCCAGGGGGGGGGTCAAATGGGAAACCTTACAGATGTCAGGGGATGGATGGCAGACATCAAACACCAAGTGAGACCAGTAGCTCACACTGACCCTTTTGGTCAGGTAATTCAATAAGTAAAGTACCTTGAAAGGTTGAAGTAATATTCCAGTTTCTATGTGAACCAGTTCTATACCAATATTTTTACTGGATATAACATCACCTTCTCCTTTTGAACTACCAATACTAATGTTGTATGTTACGTCTAAATGAGGATGAGCAAATCCTGACCATCTAGCTGCCAAACTTGTTGTCTCTGTTTGATAATCAATCTCTTCTATATCCTTAAATACAAATTCTATTAATTTTAATTAATATCTTACTACTATGGGGATGAAGTTTCTGATGTCAATAAGGAAAATGTACACATTAAAGCCATACAGTATGTTTTGTTTAACAAAAAAAAAACAAGAATAATTCAAAATACAAATGGCAATTAATTTCCTGAATTTTGTTTAAATAATATTATCTTATAATTCAGACATTTTATCATCTTCTTGCTTACTTTAACTTCTTCCTCAATGGTGGAAAATTTTGAATTCATAAAGACCTAATCACCATATCTGACAATGTTCACAATAAACAATTTTATTGGAACAAGACCAATAGTTTGATCTTCAAAATCTCCAACCACTTATTCCTTTCTAGGTTAAAAATGTGTGGATAATATAAGGCTTTATTTAAAGTAGTATGATGATGATAATTTTAGGACTCATCATTGATATGAATTTTACTTACTTTAAATGGAATAGTTCTTGAAAAATTCTGAAAAACAAAAGGCTTAACATTTGAATTAATTCATTTGCACTCAAGGTAGATCATACATAACAGAAACCTCATGATAGATTTATCTCCCTTTAGGATATTCTGTACTTTTTTTCCCTCATTTGTTCTAAAAACAAGAGGTATTGCTTGACATAAGAGCAAAAAAGACCTCTATAAAAAAAAAAGTGATGAATTATGTTCCCTGCCATCTTGGATAGGATGCAGACCTGCCACCCATTTTTACATTAAGGAGACTATACAAGGACTATTAAAATCAAGTTAAGTTCCAATGAGCCAGACACCATTCAACATTTATTTTGGGGTTGTCATAAGATATCAGAATTATGGATTGAGTTGAATCGGTGGATTTATGAGATGACAAATTTAGAAATTCCTTTGAATATGGAAATGGCATCGTTTGGAACATAATATATTCATGGGTTTGAATTTTGTGAAAAATAAGATAATTTTAATTACTTAATTTTATATTCATTAAGTAAAGTTAAACTATCGCAGGGTTAACTTAAATGCTCTGAAGAATCTTCTAAAAGAAAACCCAACTTTAGAGAAATATGTTTCCTTTAGACACTTTAACCCAGATGATTATGTAAAATACTGGAACCGCTGAAGCCAAATTCTAGACTTGTAAAATGGTAATGTGCATAAACATTCCTTTTGAATATTTACTATAACTGCCTATCTGTATAGATCCTTTTATTAATATAATTTCTGATGTAGTGGGCTAAAGTCATATATTTTTAAGCATGTTTTTCTTATCATCTATCTGTTTGTATTTGGATTGTTTTGTTTCTTGATGTACATGTGTCATTGTATTGTTTATCTATGTGTTGTAAATATGAGTTTATTCATTAAAAAAAAGTTCCAATGATCCCAGTGCTACCAGAGGAGGTCTTTGAATGTTTCTATAAGATATGATTAAACTATGTCCTCCAATGGTGGCCATCTAAGATGAGGTGCTGACATGCTGAACACCTTTTTGAAGGAATTAATTTAATGACCATTTAAGTTGGATCTAACAGGCCTGGTAGTTTCAGATGCAACATTCTTCAGTAAATGTTGGTTTACAGTGGGAGATGACCCATTTAAGGTAGTTGGGGGTGTCTTGGTTTCTGACACAAGAACTTTTTTAAAATTTGTACAGTGAAACTTTGAGCGATATGCTATAAAAATATGCAAAAAAATTTGGGGGTCACAGATATGACAAAAAAGATACAGGGTTCTAAAGATTGGTCAAATCTGGGTTTTTTGCATTATATTTACAATAGAAATATATGGGAAATAGCCCTATACCACAATTCAATGGCATATTTTTTCTATAAGTAGACAAACAATTTTTTCCAAAATTTGTATATTTATTGGTATAAAATAGAACTTCAATTCAAAAACATAAAAAAGATATGTCACCAGCCTTTTGAAAAAGTTTTTTCATGAAACATGAAGAATTTGTTAGTTTTTCAAGAAATGGAAGATAACTTAATCAAAGTAATTTGGCACCTCAACATAAAAAAAAACAACATATTTTTGGAAAATTTATAATAAATGTTTTTGTTAAAATGCTTTAGACTAATTGAAAAAGGAATTGGGATCAACATCCTTATTTTTTTTTAACAAATTTAGAAAATTTGACTTTTTCCATGGTATTTTAGTATAGAATTGTCTCCCTTTGATTAAACTTTTTGAATTTTTGGCAAATATTTAATATTATTTGAAGAGGCATGATACTTATTGTTCATTTTTATTGAGATTATTATATTAAAGACATACAAAATCTTTTAGACACCATTCACATTGAATTACTGAATTTTTTCTTAGATGCGCAAAAAAGATGCTCAGTTTTAGACACCCCAACTACCTTAAGATCAATGCACGCGACTTCATCTTACACGGGTAAATGGTCAATCACAATTGTTCATTTTTGTGATAAAACAATCGCTACCATGATTAAATGTCATAAAACACCTGACAACACAATGTAAAGTACACTCGAATAGCGACAACGTTGTTACCTTCATTTTGATACATAAAACACAATTATCAACATTACCTTGCAACAAATTAATTTTTCATAGTGGATATTTCTACAATATCAGCATTTTTTTCTTACTAAATTCCACAAACAAATTTAAGTTTCTTACCTTGCTTACCCTTCAGGAGCACCTGATGATACCTCAGTCTTTGTAAGGGTTCATACTGCTATTGCTTTAGCTTTGTGGCATTCTTAATCTTTTTTGTTTATTTGTTTTGTCTTTGTCATACTGTCTCAATTCGTGTTGGATATGAATTGCTGTGATTTCAGATTTTTTATTTCTGAATTCCCCCTTACTTCATTTTTGCTTCGGTATTCATTTGCTAATGTATCAGTTTATGGGAAAGTGTTTGTCCCTTCAGAATGCTATTGCCCTTGTAACATATGTTAAGGCAAAATGTAGCTACATCTTCATTTTTATACCTTGCTATCAATATCAAGAACAACCCCCATCGCAGGCAGCTGGATGTCATGGATGTATGGTCTAGATGCCTTTATGGTAATCAGTCCTGCAGTATTGGCTACTTTAATGTTGATGTAGTAAGTGTGATGTCCATGTAGGTACCAGTCTAAACTGTCAATGTCTGTAGCAGTACAGGTAGGCGGAGTTGTCAATGAACAGCCACTGCCAACTTGTAAGGGTAGATAGCCCTGAACATCAATACCATACTCATGGTGTCCTAGGTGTGTAAAATTATGATTTATAATATAGATAATATTGATATATGCATTTTCTTTATCGAATTAAAATATTAAAACAAACTTTTTGCTTTAATGCCTTTTTAAGATAGCCTACCAAAACTTAACATTATTCCATCCTCTTTTTATGAAAAAATGATACAGTGTTCACCAATGTATTAAACTCAGAAGTTTATCATTACATCTCTCTGTGGAGCCTGCACCAAAAATTTTGTTTATAAGTATTAATTTTCTATTTTTTTTTTTCAGATGACAATAGTATACTTGATCACAGCAAAGGTAGATAATTTTGATTCCTGTCTCTCACAATTTTCTGTAAAATTTTTTCATTGTAATTGTTGACCTTATGTCCCTTTCATACAATTAAACACATGCTGGCTATTTGACTATACAGAAGGTTTATATGAACAATCCCAGGAAAGCCAATTGATCATGAATTCTTGACAATTTTTATAATTGGCATATATGTTTTTGTTTTTGTTTTTCTTTTTTCAAATAATGCACTTGCCTGTGGCAATAATTTTTTTCTTTTGTAAAAATTTGTTCAAAAATATTGATACTGAAACTTGTACAATTTTTATTGGTTAGTGCTGTAGGCTGTATGGGTACCTCATTCGAATTATTTTTCAGTTATTGCCTCATTCAGGAACATTTACTGGCCCTTTGTTTCTACATCATAAATACTAATATACACTACTGCAGATAACCTCTGACTTGACCCATATTTCTCTTGCAGAATATCAAGATAGTTACCTGTCATCACAGGTAAACTGTTTGTTCACACTTCCCATTGTTACAACAACTTTCATTCATGCCTGAAGTTTCATCCTCTAGGAAAAATCTATCAAACTGATTAAATGACTTCAAAGGGATTAAAATTAAGAAATAATTCATGGGTGCCGGTGGTTTGTTGGAGATTTACATATGGGTGGCCATTATTTTTGTTAATATTTTACCGAGAGCGTAGCTTAGCAGAGCGAGGGGTAAAATAAACGAAAATAATGGACACCCATATGTAAATCGACTACAAATCACTGGCGAACATGAATTATTATGATTCTAATATGACATTTCATTATCTGAGCGCAGCCATTACTTCAGATTTACTGACGTTTTTGTGTTTTGAAACATATTGTGACATCGTCAATTTCAGCGTAAAGACTGTAGTGAAGTCGCTCATTATTTTATTGGAGATTTTCCTATGGCTAGTCATCATGGTTTCCATTGTTCTCATATTAGAATGATGAGTAAAATTAGGGATTGTATCAAACATTTTTATGGTGAATATTTTATTTTATAACTATACATACAAAATGTAGAACTAGTTGTAGATTATGGAAACTGATATTTCACATTATATTTCCTATTATTTTTAAAACCCGATTATAATTTGGAAAACTACAAAATTTTTCTTAATTCTGAAAGTTGACAATCAATGTATTGGGAGCATCTTTTTTTGGAGGGGGGGCTAGAATCAAATATTTCGCTAGTGGCATTTTTTTTTTTTATTAAAGCCAGGACTAGGTTTTATTCATTGTTTGGGACTTAACTCTTTTCCCTTAATCAGACGACAGGTATGTCACTTTCTTCATTTTTTCATAAATCATTGTATAAATTCTTGAAAAAAGTTTTGTCAAATTTTCTTTATGTACCAATCCAGGTTATTACTTTGAAGTCATTTAATCAGTTTGATAGATTTTTCCTACAGGATGAAACTCTTCAGGCATGAATGAAAGTTGTTGTAACAATGGGAAGTGTGAACAAACAGTTTACCTGTGAAGACGGGTAACTATCTTGATATTCTGAAAGAGAAATATAGGTAAAGTCAGAGGTTATCCGCTGTAACTTTACCAATGGAATATTCATAAATCAAGTCAAAGAATTCTTCACTATCTGTAACAGCACCAGCTGACCAGGACGCAACCAGGAAATTTCCAGATAAAGTAAGATCTATGGTTCCTGTAAAGTCTGGTGGTGTTGTGTCAACATAACAGGGACCAATACTCTGTAAACGTAAAAACGTACAAATTAAAATAACTAAATGTTTCCCAATGCTATGAATGAAACTTTTTTTAGCATTTTTCTTGTTGTTTGGTTTGTTGTTTTGAGGATATTAACATTTGTTGAATTTTCAGTACTTTTAAATATACAGTATAATATCTTTTTAATATTTGATAGCAAATTATTTGTATACATATACAGTAGAACTTCAAACTGCAAATGCTTGAATACCATGGATGTCGAACCCATTTTCTGGTCCCTTTGTCCAAGTTTAAACATAGTTCAACCTTGATAGCTCAAATACCCTTCTAGCTCAAACTGTTTTCATTGGTCCCTTGGGTGTTCGAGCCATAGAAGTTTGACTGAATGTTCTTTGTGTCCAATTTGCATAAGTGTCACACTAACCTAATAAATTGATCCAAAAGGGAACTGGGATAAAGGAATAGCCATCCATCCCCTTACAGATGTACAACCACTGCTAAACAAAGCATTTGTGGACAGTTTCAAGCTCAATGACTGACCTGTCCTGATTAGTATTGCACAGTTAACCCATTTGCCAAAGCTCCTTTACTGAGGGATTCTTGCTTCACAGACAATGGACCATGTATCCCATATTTCAGAGATTCTAAGAGGAATCTATTTGAGTTCTTCTTAACACACCTTCACTCATCATTATGTGTAGACAGGGGTCAATATACAAATGTACAATACCTCGAAATGCAATAGCTTGAACACCATGGATGTCTCCAAAACTTTTCCTTGTCCTTTTGTTCAAGTTATTTTTATCTTGTAAGCTCAAATTGTTTTCACAAGTCCCTTGGGTGTTCAAGACATACAAGTTTGACTGTAGTTTATTAAACTTTAAAATACTTACTGTTAGACCCTGCACATTAGATTTACTGATTGTTTTGATAATAATGTAGAATTTTGTCCCATCTTGTACGTTTCCATGCATTACTCGATGATGAGCATGTTGCTTTGTCGACTCAAAATACATTAAATCTGGTGCAGCACTTCCAGGTGCGGTAGCAAATCCTACTTCATAATCATAGACCTTGCCTGGGATATCTATTGGCTCCCAAAATAATTCAATCTGTAATAACATATTTATACTTTTCTAATTTTGAATTTCAGTTAGGTTACATTGATACATTAATGAATAATCCTGTTTTTTTCTGTTGGATAAGTAATCTCAATTTGGCTGTAATTTTGGAACTTAGTTAAATTTAAACAGCAAAGAAGTCCTTACTGATTTGATTTATTCAAAATAAAGTTTTCTTTTTTGTTTTGACTAATTTTTTTTTTACAAATATTGTTTTTCATTTTCTCTGTGTGTTTTGAAATGATGGCATTACAAGTTTTAACTCTATGAAAGCAATTACTGTAAACATAGTAATTTTTGCAGTGTACTAATTTTCACTATTTCAAGGTTGACAAAAGGCTGCTAAAATCAGTACCAGCGAATATCTCAAAAACAATCAGATGATACTTACATTTTTGGTTGTTCCTAAAAACCGCGAAAAATTGATACTCGTGAATATGCCCAAGTTCAAGAAAACACGAAAATTCGCAACCACGAAAATTAATATGTTTACAGTATAGTCGGATTACAAGGATTTTGTAACTAAATTGTAAGTAAAGCACAGTAAAATGGTTGTAGAATATCAGAATAATAATTGTAAGCTATATGGCTTAATCCACCTACCAAACTAGACTTGGACATTATTATTCCAATGTTATTTGGAGCACCAGAAGAATTACTACAGAATATACTTCCATTCACCTCAACCATTGTACCGTTAGTAGCTTTCTCCACAGGATATAGGTCAATGTCTGTCAAAGCAGTGGCTTTACTCCTACAAAATTACACGATCTCATTCTTATTTACAAATAAGTTCACAGCGTTAAAAAAGAAACATCAGAATGCCATCAACTGACAAGCTAAGTTTTGCCACCATAAAAGGGTTAGGAGATAGGTTGACAGAGAAAATTAGAAGAAAATTCAGTAAAATGAACCAAATGATGGTATTGAGCAAGAGCGCAAATGAAATTGGGATTTACTCTGTGTCATGTATCATAATTTAAATATTTATAAGAGAGCTCTTGTTCAAAAATACATTGCACAGATATCGTATTCATTCAATCAAAGGTTTAGTTGTCCAGCTAAGATTTTGGAATATATTGGCATATGGTATTACAGGATGTAATTTGACACTACAACTGATATCTGTCCTTTGTGAACCTATGTTTTGGTATCTACCTGTATCAGTTGCAACAATAATATACTCATGAACCAAGATATCCCGTAAGTGTCTTGTATATGACTGATATTTGCACTTTCAGATAATCATTAACCAAGTGTGCATTAAACTACTGAAAAACATGCTGAAAAAAATCTTAAACTGGCAAAAACTGGCATTACAATGACCTCATTGATCTAAAAATCATGTTTACTCAATTTAACTACTTACACACAATCATTTGTTGGGTTTGGTATGATTCTTCTCTGACGATCAGAGCTAAGTATATAATAGTTTGTATTGGTTGAATCTTTAACTAAGCCTCCAGTTATACGAGCATCCTGAACAATGACTTCTTTAATCCCAGGAACAGATGTGTCAATCGTTACACCGTCAGAACAAACTGGTTCTGAAGGTTCTAAAGCTCTGTTATATGCTACCACAGTGAAAAAGTATGTTCCCTCTGACGTGACTGTATGGCTTCCGTGGGTATCATGTGTTTCTGTTATCTGTAATTATCAACAAATAAAGTTTATACAAAATTACATTGTTTACCTTCAACAAATTTTGTAAATATATAATAAACACAACAGAGTTCATGTAATATGGACATGTTATCGGCAATATGTACATTTTTCTCTTTGATCTTTATACTGACTGATATTGTCAGTATCTCCGTACTGGCCTGATACATGAAAATATCAGGCAATGATGTCACGAACATGACTCTTATGACATTGCCGATAAAAACAGTAATGGTAGTTTTGAAGGTCTCGACAGAAAATATCTCTAGTATCACAACTCGTCCTATCAGACTCGCCGCGATACTGTGATATTTTCTGTCTCGACCTTCAAAACTACCATTATTCTATATATATCAAGATGATTGCTTTGCAACATAACTGTTTTTGAATTCCTAAAATATTAGTGGTTATAGATATTCCCTATCTATGCAAATGCTTAAATGAGTCTTAAATTTGAATTGAGCTAAAATGACAGTCAAAAATATGTCAAAAATCTGCAAAAAAGGAATTATTGTAAAACAAAACATAGGTAATCAACGATTACAGAGTTCGCCTCGTTATGGCACTTTGTCACAGTAACAAAATCTTGACTGGATGTTGACATCACATTTGCATGCCTAAGCAAGGTTACATGATCCTACCATGTATAGTGACTGAGATCTGAACTTGCCTGAAAACTTGGACATAAATCACTCATGCGTAAAACATAAGTCAAAGTGACCTACTTTTGCCTGGATGCTGATGTACCATCAGGGATGCATGCCTATGCAAGGTTACATGATCCTATGTAAAGTGACTGAGATATGAACTTGTCCAAATACTTGGATGTAAATCAATCAAGCGGAAAATATAGGTCAAAGTGACCTAATTTTGTCTGGATGCTGATCTACCATCAGAGTTATATGCATATACCAGGTTACATGATTATACAATGTATAATGACTAAGACCTGAACTTGTCCTAAAACTTGAATGTAAATCAATCAAGCATAAAATATAGGTCAAGGTGTCCTAATTTTGCCTGGATGCTGACCAACCATCAGAGATGTATGCATATGCAAGGTTGCATGATCCTACCATGTGAAGGGACTGAGATCTGAACTAGTCAGAAAACTTGAATGTAAATCAATCAAGCGTAAAATATAGGTCAAAGTGTCCTAATTTTGCCTGGATGCTGACCTACCATCAGAGATGCATGCATATGCAAGGTTACATGATCCTACCATGTATAGTGAATGAGATCTGAACTCATCCGAAAACTTGAATGTAAGTCGTTCAAGCGGAAAATATAGGTCAGAGAGACCCAATTTTCTTGGAGTCTGTGAGATAGCCCAAGATGCACATGCATACAAAGTTTGATGATCCTACCATGCATAGTTGCAGAGATATATACCCAAATGCGGACGCGGACGTAGACGTAGACGCGGACGCCGGGGGTACTCCAACAGTCCCCTCAACTTCGTTGAGGCAAACTAAAAACGTAGTGCACATCTACAATATGTAATCAAGCTCCTGCATACGTTTCATAAAATTCCAATCAGTGGTCAGGGAGGAATAGTGGATACCAGGTGGTCACTATATGTCCCCTAGTCGAAGGCCATATAGGCCAAAACGTTGGGCAGTCTTCCCTCCCTCTCTTTCCATTTTTGTCATTTTTATGTGTTTTTTAATTTGTACATTTTGTGTTTTTTATCTTTTAATTGTGGCCAACTATAACATTTTATTTTGGTCACTATATGGTTTCATTAAGCTAAATTGACAAAGTTCAAAACACATCAGAAATCTGGTAAAGAAGGAATTTTGGGAAAATAAAAATGAAGTGCACATCTACATTATCTAATGAAGCTCCTGCATAAGTTTCATGAAATTCCAATCTGTGGTTTAAGAGGAGTATTGGATAACATGTGGTCACCATATGGTTTGCATTGAGCTAAAATGACAAAGTCCAAAACATGTAAAATATCAGGAACAAGAGGCACTCAAGAGCCTGTATCGCTCACCTGGACCATGGCTGACATAGATAAAAGGCATTTCCAATAGGAAAAACAAAACATAAAATTTAGCAGAATACTTTTTTTTTCTCTAAAATTACAGTATTCTTGTTTGGTTTCCATGGCAACCGAAAAATCCACCATCCATTACAACCCATAACAGAACACCATTCAAAAAAAATTTGGGCAGCGGTTCCCCTTATAATCAAGGTAATACATATTGCTGAAATTGAAACAATCAGATCACAATTCAAATAAAAATTTTTAAAAAATTGGGTAGAGGTTTTACTTAAAATTAGTAGGGCCAATGTAAAAACTATGCGCCAGATGGTGGCCATCTTAGATGAGGTATGAACCTGCCAGATACATTTTTTGGATGGGACCACCTAAGAACCAAAATTTGTGGCTTAGTTTGGTTCTAATTGGACCAGTAGTTTCTGAGAAGAAGATCTTTGAATGTAT
>MJUU01031406.1:39309-50036 GCA_002080025.1 Modiolus philippinarum | reverse complement strand
ATGGACCTGCCGGATAACTTTTTTGGAAGGGACCATTTAAGGACCATTGCGGCCTAGTTTAGTTTTAATTGGACTAGTAGTTTCTGAGAAGAAGATCTTTGAATGTCTTTTCCATAGGGTCCAATGTTACAACTATGTTCCTGCTGGTGGCCATCTTGGATAAAATACATACCTGGAAGATACTTTTCATGAATGGGACCATCTAAGGACCATTGTGGCTAAGTTTAGTTTTATTTGGACTAGTAGTTTCTGAGAAGATGATCTTTGATTGTCTTTCCCATAGGGTCCAATGTTAAAATTATGTTCCCCGCTGGTGGCCATCTTGGATTAGATACGGACCTGTCGGATACCTTTTTTGGAAGGGACCATCTAAGGACCATTGTGTCCAAGTTTGTTTATAATTGGACTGGTAGTTTCACTGAAGAAGATCTTTGAATGTCTTTCCCATAGGGTCCAATGTTAAAATTATGTTCCCCGTTGGCGGCCATCTTGGATTAGGTACGGATCTGATAGATATCTTTTTTGGAAGGGACCATCTAAGGACCATTGTGTCTATGTTTGGTTATAATTGGACTAGTAGTTTCTGAGAAGAACATCTTTGAATGTCTTTTCCATAGGGTCCAATGTTAAAACTATGTTCCCGCTGGCGCCCATCTTGGATTAGGTACAGACCTGTCGGATACCTTTTTTGGAAGGGACCAACAAAGGGCCATTGTGACAAAGTTTGGTTATAATTGGACTGGTGGTTTCTGAGAAGAAGATCTTTGAATGTAATTTCCATAGGGTCCAATGTTAAAACTATGTTCCCCGCTGGCGGCCATCTTGGATTAGATATGGACCTGTCGGATACCTTTTTTGGAAGGGACCATCTAAGCACCATTATGTCTAAGTTTGGTTATAATTGGACTAGTAGTTTCTGAGAAGAAGATCTTTGAATGTCTTTTCCATAGGGTCCAATGTTAAAACTATGTTCCCAGCTGGCAGCCATCTTGGATTAGGTACGACATGCCAGAAACCTTTTTTGAAGGGGACCACCCAAGGACTATTGTGACCAAGTTTGGTTCTAATTGGCTCAGTAGTTTCAGAGGAGAGGATCTTTGAATGAAAAGTTTACGACGGACGGACGGACGACAGACGACAGACGCCAAGTGATGGCAAAAGCTTACCCTGGCATAGCCAGGTGAGCTAAAAAGGGAATTATTGGGAAACAAACAGCGTAGTGCACATTTAAAATATGTAATTAAGCTCCTACATAAGTTTCATGAAGTTCTGATCAGTGGTTTAGCAGGAGTAGTGGATATCATGTGGTCACCATATGGTTTGCATTGAACTAAAATGACAAAGTCCAAAACATGTAAAAAATATGTAAAAAAAGGAATTATTAGAAAACAAAAAGTGTAGTGCACATCTACAATATGTAATTAAGCTCATGCATAAGTTTCATGAAATTCTGATCAGTGGTTTAGGAGTAGTGGTTACCATGTGGTCACCATGTGGTTTGCATTGAGCTAAAATGACAAAGTTCAAAACATGTCAAAAATCTGTAAAAAGGGAAATTATTGGAAAACAAAAAGCGTAGTGCACATCCTCAATATGTAATTAAGCTCATGCATAAGTTTCATGAAATTCTGATGAATGGTTTAGGAGGAGTAATGGATACCAGCTGTTGGGTACAAAAAGACAGACGGACGGACACCATGAATACTATATACCTCCCACAAAGCAGGGGGGTATAATAAAATTTGATGCCGGCCACCCAAAATTTTATAAAACTAGAGAATGTGTCTGTGAGACACAGATGCCCCGCCAAAAAATTTATCGCAAAGGATAACCTCATATTAAAATGTAGGTCAAAGCCAGTTAATTGTCATTAATTTGGGCAGTACTCATCAAGGCAATTAATTGGATGAAATATCATTGTCCTATAATGTGTAGTTTTTGAGAAATGGACTTGAAGGCAAACCTTAACCAAATTCACTGAAGCGTAAAATCTAGTTCAAAGCCACATTATTGTTAATGATTTGGGTAGTACTCTTCAAGGCAATTACTTTGATGAAATATCATTGTCCTATGATGTGAAATTGTCGAGAAATGGACTTAAATGCAAAACTTAACCAAAGTCATTGAAGCGTAAAATGTAGGTCACAGCCACCTTATTGTCACTGATTTGGGTAGTACTCTTCAAGGCAATTACTTTGATGAAATATCATTGTCCTATGATGTGAAATTGTCGAAAAATGGACTTAAATGCAAAACTTAACCATAGTCACTGAAGCGTAAAATGTAAGTCAAAGCCACCTTATTGTCACTGATTTGAGTAGTACTCATCAAGGCAATTGATTTGATGAATCATCATTGTCCTATTATGTATAGTTCTTGAGAAACGGACTTTAACGCAAAACTTAACAAGTCACTGAAGCGTAAAATATAGGTCAAAGCTACCAAATTGTCAATGATTTGGGTATTACTCATCAAGTCAATTAATTTGATGAAATATCATTGTCCTATAATGTATAGTTGTTGAAAAATTGACTTAAACATAAAACTTAACCAGAGTCACTCAAGCATGAAATATAGGTCAAAGAGTCATACTACCTAGTGAACTATGTAGTACAGTGGATTCCTGTTAATTGCATACCTTATTTGTCAGGAAAAAATATGCAATTAACAGGAATATTCTATTAAGAGGAGTTTTCAGTCTTGCTGTAAAATCATGTCAAATAACTTGAAAAGTGTCAAATGATGAGTTAATCATTAAACAAACACAGAGATTACTGTCTGTTTTTACAAAATTATTAATTGATTTCACATTTCATAATCAGATATCTCATTTTAATTAGTTTTTCAGGATAATTTGCTAAAAAATTTATACTTTTAATGTTAAATTTCACAAAACATGTCTTGATTTGAAAATGAAACTATTCAATTAACAGGAATTTTTTAACTATTCAATATGCAATTAAAAGGAATAAATAATATAGAAGCATATAGTAAATGGTTTTGTGCAGCAGAATTGTATGCAATTAAGAGAAATATTCTATTAAGAGGTATGCAATTAAATGGAGTTGACTGTACTATCAAAGATCTACCTACTGACCAATTATCACTGTTCTACCTCTTACAGTTTCTGAGAAATGGACTTTAACGCAAAACTTAACCAGACGTACGGACGTACGGATGGACGGAAGGACAAACAAGGGTAACACTATATGCCCCTTCCACATTCGTGGGCGGGGCATAAAAATAGATGAGAATCTAGGAATTATTTTATTATGGCCTTAACTAGAAAGTGGCATGATCCCGTACAAAACTTGTGACTACTAGAAATATGAATTCCCTCCTGAAGGAAAGATGGACTGACACACAGACAGCATTATGACATCTTCACTATGAGAACATAACATATAGATCAGCCAACAGATTTTGAAACTATATGAAATCTTTTGTCTGTATACAAATTATTTTTCAGCTGTAAATATGATATGAAAAATATACAGTGTTCAATCATCCATACCAACTAAATAATATGTCATTTATGTGCTCTAAATAAAAAAGAACTATTTATACACTGTTCTCTTTCCTATTTTGTTGTGTAAAATGAACAAAATTATTGCTGTTTTAATATAAATGTCCTTTATTCCTTAACAAAAGTAACTTACACTTGGATGAGAAAGTGGTAAATCAAAATCACTTTTGGTTGCACAGCGTGTACCAACAATGTACTGATAAAAGTAAACTCCACTTTCCCTGTCGAAGAATTGGTCCCAGTAGGCATTGAGGACCATACCTTGTTGGTAGTCTATCTCTGGGTTTCCAATTAGACCATCATGGACTGCACCAGTATGTGGTGGGCTTATATCTATTGTTATCTGTAAGTAAGGTGTTCTATAGAGGTTAGTCTGTAGAAAAGGCTCAGTTATGGAAAATAACATCAACAACAATATTAACTTGGTGAAAATTTTACTGCAAATGGTGATTTTCATAGGAGGTATTTGATTTTCAAGAATCTTAAGACAGCACAAAATATAAATATATTGCTACAGTCAAACTTGAATAAGCAGCCACTTGATTTTAAGGCCACCTTTTTTAATTCCCTTCGTAGTATATTTTATATTAAATGAACCTGATTTAAGAGGCCACCTTCCTTGAAAGGCCAGTTTTACTTCTTCCCAAAGATGACCTATTAAATCAAGTTTCACTGTATTAAGATTTATTTTACTGTATGCTATATCAAACCAAGTTTGTAAGTTTCTCTTATCTCCAACTACACACAATATAGGTCATCACTGAAGCACAATACAAATCCTACCTGCTATTTAGTCACAAGTAACTTTCTCATAATATTTGTTTTAATTCAACATACATTATGTACCATGGTAATGTGAGGGTATTAGTGAAAAATATCAGCCTTGAGACCAAAACTGTCCTGATCTACAGGCTTGACAGATTCAAGGTCTCTATATATTTTCACAAGAATACCACATTACATGTTATATCAGTTGATTTCAACTACCAATACAATTAAAGACTTCATTATTTCTTTCAAAATGGTCATTTTTCAGGCTATAAAAATTGTCTCTGACTTTCAGAACTCTTCATTAATGAGGCCATTATTCAAAAAAAAATTTGTTTCCCCTTACCCGACCTTATCTAATATCTTATCTTAGTAGGTAGGTAGGAAGAAAATTTTTTTTATAATATTTACTAAAAAGGGGTTAGAAATAACTGTTTTTTATCCAAACTAAGTTAAAAAACAAGATGTGTTTGTGAAACACTATGCCCCTGGTAGCAGCCATGTCATAAATACAAAATTAATGCTAAAATTGCCATCACTAGAAATTAAGGTTAAGTAGACATTTGTATAGTGCATTTGGTGAGCATAAAATTAGGGAAAAAAATTTATTAAAAATCTAGTCATTAATATACCTAATTTTAAACTAGATCTATTTGAAGGACTACATTATACATATTGGTGGTGAATTTTACATGTAGATCTGTCAACAAATAAAAAAGTTGTCTATTTCACTAAAGGGTAAAATGATGTCTGTTTTCTGTGTTTCTATATTGGGAGTGACAAAATATATTTCAACAGCCAACATGTGCTCTATGTTTATAAACAAAAAGTCAGCTGACCACTAGTTACATGTATGTAAAACTTTATTTACCAAATTTGGAAGTCATGTGTTGTCACCTGCTCAGGTAAAAATCAATACCATGATGAAAGTTGTATAAGAATGTCACTGTGTATGGAAGATATATTAAAGTACATGTAAACTTTTATAGACATGTACTTAAGTTAAAGGACAGTACGAAAATGTGCATATAATATGAAGCAAGAAAATCATGGGCATTTCTTTATGCTAACTTGAATATAAAAGTAAATAAATACATAAAATATTAAATTTAGATTTCAAAACAAAAATCCATTATAATTATAAAATACAAGTTGATATTTTTTTAAGAAAAATATATTCCATTAGGTGTTATTAAATTTTATTTCAATTTGTTCCTCAAATTTCCGACAACAACAAGGTAGACTTGCAATATTTAGGTTCCAAGTGAATAATAGTTTTATAATTAGTTTGATTTGAAAACAACAATCAAATGTGAATGGTGTTTATGTTTATATGCAAATGCAAAGTCTATATTTAAATTCTTCATACATGTAAATAAGTGCCATGTGACAGAATTAGTATAACAATAGCCAGTTAAGGTCAGGTCAAGCTGTTTAGTTCTATGGCAAACTTCCATACTTGTAGTCTTGAAAATTTACTATTGTGACTAATGGACAAAATCTTTATTTTTTGGATGAAAATACCATAAATATGTTGTTTAGTTATGTAATGACTACTTTATTAAGAAATGTTTCAATAAAAATGTCTTGAGTTTTTCTCTGATTTTTAATTAATTATTTTCCCTATTTTTATAACCACCAAATGGACTATACTAAGCTCCACCAGATCTATTCACATATAGAATTTTAAGCCCCTTGCAATTGTAATTAACAAGCAAATAGCAACATCTAGATTTTGACCTTTTGACCTCTGTGACCTTGACCTTTCACCTGACCTTAATAAAATTTGCATAATGATGTTCCGCTTTATATGATCATTACACAGGCTAAAACATGAAGGTCCTATCACACCTGGTTGAAAAGAATACGCCAATGTTAAAGTTTTCAAATTTTTACTCAGTGACTTTGACCTTCAAACTTTGTACTAAGCTCCATTAGATCTATTCATATATAGAATATGAAGCCTCTAGCAATTGTAATTAATGAGCTACAGGAGAATCTATAACTTGACCTTTTATCCTCTGTGACCCTGACCTTGTGACCTTGACCTTTAAAATGACCTAAGTATGCTGTTTTGTTTCATAAAACCAATATACAGGCCACATATGAAGGTCCTATCACATCTGGTTGGATAAATATAGGCAATGTTAAAGTTTTCAAATTTGCACTCAGTGACCTTGACCTTTGACCTGGCTGAAATTTTATTGGTGGATTCAAACTTAGCTTTATTAGATCTATTCATATATGGAATATCAAGCCTCTAGCTATTCTAATCAAAGCATGGAATGCTGTTAAGGCAGGTTCCTGGGTATTCCAGAAGTTCTGTAATTATTACTGTTTTGCTGAAATCTTGACATTCAATTTTTTCAAGAATTAAAATCCGAAATTTTCCTTCCCGGATTAGGTTGTCTTTTCAGTTTTTACATGCAATGTTGGCAATTTATTTAAAACTCTATTTATTTACATTTCATTGTCTTGCTCCTCTTTGTTGGTATACTTTCATGTAAGTATTCCAAAGTACAAGTGTAACACTTGGTGGCTTAATTAATGTTGATATTTCTAATTTTGTCACTTCCTCTGTCAAGTCATCTAGTTCTTAAGTTTCATTATTTTTGCATATGATTAAATAACTCAATAACGAAGTCACTGTAAATTTACTATCTACATATGGGCATTTCGACAACTTATTTTTCATCAGTGCAAGCTACTGAGAATGGTAGGTTGTGCTCAGCTACAAATAACAAAACACCGAAGTTACTGTGAATAATGTAAACAGAATTTCAGCATTTTGAGTCCGAAGTCGAGCACTACGTTTGTGTCCCTCTGTTTCTCTATGGCGAACAACGTCATTTCATCCTCCGTGCACTAAGGCAAAGGTTATGCCACACAACAGAAACACTGCGTGTATATATTTATCACTCTTGCTCAAAAAGTCCGTCTCTTTTATCCATTTATTTTGGAATTTTGAATTGTATCTACCCTTTTCGCGGAGGCGACGCCATTTTGTCGTTAATACACAGCTGATTCGTGTTCTTGCATAATCTCGTTAGGCGGGATGTGAATGGAACAGCCTTTGTTTACCTCGCAAGGTGTGATTGGAACAGCCAATATTTACTTCCGGTGTAACGGAAAAATATTTTTGAGAGAAAATTTTAATATCGGGAGCTTTCAGAGGCATATCGGTAGACGTGAGACCGGTAGCCTCACGGTGAGACCGGGAGGGTTAACAACTCTGGTTACAACAGCGAAACTAGAAGTTACTATGTATCCATTCATAAAAACTGCGCGCCACAGGAAATTTTTATGAATGAACCGAATCGTGAATTTCGAATGTCAGTTTTAGTGCTCTGAGATTAAAATAGCAAAGTATCTCTAAAAAGATATTAAATAAATACAATAAACACATAAAACGATGTAGTTGATCATGAAATGGACACTGTATCGCCACATGAATGGATTATTTTTTGTGCCTTCGTATGAATAACTGGTAAGCCATACGCGTTTTTAACGATAGTCTGGATCATTCCGATTCTTTTCATACAAAGTAGTCTCCTTAATGTAAGAGTCTGGTTGAAACAGACTTTTTTCAAGATGGCTTTACCCGACAGCTAGAAGGCAGAGAACCTGCCTTAATAAATGAGCTATAGCAAAATCTAGATTTTGACCATTTGACCTCTGTGACCTTGACCTTTGACCTGACCTCAGTGAAATTTGCATAATGCTGTTCAGTTTCATATGACCAATATACAGGCCAAATATGAAGGTCCTATCACATCTGGTTGAAAAGATATAGGCAATGTTAAAGTTTTTGTTAAAGTTTTCAAATTTGCACTCAGAACCTTGACCTTTCGCCTGACCCGAATTTTTTGGTGGATTTATATTAAGCTTTGTTAGATCTATTCACATATAGAATATCAAGTCTCTAGCAATTGTAATTAATGAGCTATAGTAAAATCTAGATTTTGACCTTTTGACCTCTGTGACCTTGACCTTTGACCTGACCTTAATGAAATTTGCATAATGGTGTTCAGCTTCACATTATCAATACACATACCAAATATGAAGTTCCTATCACATCTGGTTTAAAAGTTATAAGCCAGGTTAAAGTTGTGGACAGACAGACAGACAGACAGACAGGGCAAAAACTATATGCCCCCAATCTAGAGATCCGGGGGCATAAAAATTTCTCTCTGAAAAGTCAATACAATTATTTGAGTAGAGCCATTTCTAAGGATCGGTAGGGTAAGGGGAAACAACATTATTTTAATTTTGGCCTGAAGAGATGACTATTGCTGACAATACTATAACCGCAAATGACCATCAAATTCCAACAATGAACTGATCACAACGAATACTCACTTTTTGGATTAGTGTAGTTATCAACTTGGCTTTGTTGACAACGGTAATGTTAATATGATAATCATAATCATGTACTCCTTTATCAAAATTTAGTTTCAGTCCTCCATGTTCTTTGATCTCTGGCTTCACTTGAAAATGTTGGTGATAGCATCCCTTGAAATTTGTACAATAGCAGTTATCTCCCCTTGGATATGAGCCATATTTACTTTCACATTCTTCCAATGTCTGAAAAAAAAAACCAAAATATCAGATTAAGAATCCAACACCAGGGGAAGTGCGAGACAGGAGAATCTCAGGCACCAAAGGGTAAGATTTCCAGTCTAGGGACGAAGATTGTCGAGTCCTAGATGATTGAAATCTTACCCGAGGGTGTCTTATATTCTATTGTGTCGCACTTCCACTGGTGTTGGATTTCATTTCTTACGGTATCCACCCTAAAAAAATACTAAAGTCCTCACAAAAATATTATCACCTTTTGTCTGTTAACACAAGGAGTTATGTCCCCTTTTTTAACGTCATAAAATCAGGAATGTATACCCGAGCGTGTCATATTTTGAAAGACGGTTTTTCTTGTTTTTCCTGTTAAATTTTATTTCAAACTAGAGCTGTCGCCGCATGGCAGCCAGTTATACCCCCCGCTAACTGAACCCTGAATCAATATGGCAAGTGTAAATTTAAGTGCATGTGGACACAATACATTTGTGGACACAGTACAAATGTGGACACAATACAAGTATGGACACATTGATATACCTACCCTCTTTTTTCAAGAATTTATTCAAAGAAGAATTATCTCCTTTTCAAAATTTCAGACAGCAACCATATTATTTCATGCAAATCTTCAGGTGGTATACTATGCTGTGTAACATTTTATCAAAATCCAGATACCCGTTTCAGAGAACATGCACTTACAAATTTCGTCCTCCTTTTTACCAGAAAATATTCAAAGATGAATTATCTCCCCTTCAAAATTTCAAGCAGCAACCATATTACTTCATGCATATCTTCAGGTGGTGTACTACAACTGTGCAACATTTTATAAAAATAGTAATGGTGCATTACATGATACCCCGCCACGTTTCAAAAAAATATCTTAGTTTCAAGGGGCATAACCCATAATAGAACTTGTTCTGAGTTTTGTGGTAAACAATTTGCATACCAAGTTTGAAGACCCTGTGTTATTTCATTTACAAGTTATCAGTCTGAAACCCTAAAATTCGCAAAATTTTTAAGTTTCAAGGGGCATAACTCCAGTACCTCTTGAACCTCTGTATCCAAAATTGCACTTGACCTGAGTTTTGTTGTAAACAACTTGCATACCAAGTTTGAAGACCTTGTGTTATTTCGTTCACAAGTTATCAGTCGGAAACCCTAAAATTCGCAAAATTTCTATGTTTCAAGGGGCATAACTCGAGAACCCCTTGGACCTCTGAACCCAAAATCGAACTTGACCTGAGTTTTGTGGTAAACAACTTGCATACCAAGTTTGAAGACCTTGTGTTATTTCGTTCACAAGTTATCAATTGGAAACCCTAAAGTTCGCAAAATTTCTATGTTTCAAGGGGCATAACTCCAGAACCCCTTGGACCTCTGAACCCAAAATCTAACTTGACCTGAGTTTTGTGGTAAACAACTCACATACCAAGTTTGAAGTCTTTGTGTTATTTTGTTCACAAGTTATCAGTCGGAAACCCTAATATTCGCAAAATTTCTAAGTTTAAGGGGCATAACTCCAGAACCCCTTTGACCTCTAAACCCAAAATCGAACTTGACCTGAGTTTTGTGGAAAACAACTTGCATACCAAGTTTGAAGACCTTGTGTCATTTCGTTCACAAGTTATCAGTCGGAAACCTTCGGGGGACGGACGGACGGACGGACACATGGACGGAGGGACGGACACACGACTGAGGGTATCACATAATACCTCGCCACTATGTGTGGCGGGGTATAAAAATCAAAGAATCCGTTTAGGAGAACATGCGCTGACAAGGTTCGCCCTCCCCTTTTGCCAGAAAATATTCAAAGATGAATTATCTCCCCTTCAAAATTTCAGAAAGCAACCATATTACTTCA
>MJUU01031406.1:4094-29186 GCA_002080025.1 Modiolus philippinarum | reverse complement strand
CCCCCCCCCCCTTTAGGCTAAATGGTCGGTCCCTAAGCTAGTTCCCAAGAGACACGAACTGTGTGAATCGGATACAAAAACACCCGATCATACTTGCATTAGTCCTACAATATAAGACTCTGTGAGGCACGATATTTACTTGCCATGTTTTAATTTCATATTTTCCTTTTTATTATTTTTTGTCTTTTTGAGTCTTATAATGTCGGACTAATACTTGCATGTGTCAAATACAAACTCGTTATCAGATTGATACACAAGCAAATATCCATAATGATACAAAGGGTACAAGGAATAAATTTCGCGGTTGAACACATAAATACGTGTTCGTTCCATCGGATGGTGGTTGAACGCCAGGCTTGAATATATATATGTGTAAATTTATAAATTAATAATTGATCATGTACAAAAAAAAAAATTATGAAAAAAATCACATTACTGTTCTTTCGGAAAATCCGAAATTGTGGGATCTTAACCTGAAATTGTGGGANTTTTTGGAGGGGGGATAGGGGGGAGGGGGGCAGCTGTCAAGACTGTAAGTTATTTTCTAACGTAGCCTATGGAATCGTATAATTTAAAATTCAGATGTAACTGCACAAAGATCACGGTAAAGGATAAGCAATTAGCAGCAGTTTTCATTTTTCTATTTTCAATTTCAATTTTCAATTGTTTACGCAGAAATTAAAGAAATAAATAAATAAAATGCTGATCGACCTTGGCGTGCGTTCATGCATCGTTTATCGTGCGTTCATGCATCGTTTTTCGTTCGTTCGTATATCGTGCGTGCGGGTAAGATAAACAAATCAGGGGGTGTAATGTAATGAACAGATGACCGGAAATAATCAGTGGACTGCAAATAAAATTAATAACCTATGATTATTTTTACAACAAAAATCATGAAAGGAATCAACTAGGAACTGTGAAAAATTAAGAATAGCGGAAAGTTGATTTGAAAAACATTGTCGCCAAAAAAATCGCCAGGAATGATTTTTTGTCACCAGAATGAAAATAAAATAGCAAATTGCGACATTGGCGAAGCCCAGCGCGATCTCTGCACTTTACACATTTCCCATTGGGTCCTATGTTAAACTAAGTTTTGCCACTGGTAGCCATGTCGGATTTAAAGACGGATCAGCACCAAAGTAACAAACTTGATCAAAATCTCACAAGTTTCATTTATGCATGTTTAAATTGAATCCATTCAGTGGTTTTCTATTATATCTTTGCATGCATTTCCCCTTAGGGTCTAATTCATTGCTGGAGGCTTTATTGGATGATTGATCAGCACCGAAGAAACAACACTTGGTCAGCTTCTCATAAGCATCATGTATGCAAAGTTTGGTTTTAATCTATTCAGCAGTTCCCTAGAAGAAGATCTTCTGTTAAATTAAGTTCACAGCTGGTGACACTAGGTCAGCACCTGACAGGCATCATTCATGCCATGTTTGATTTAAATCCATTCAGTAGTTCTCTAGAAGATCTTTGTACGCATTTCCCATAGGGTCCAATGCTGTGGGTCATATACAATGACGGATTGGCACCAAAGTAAAAATACTGAGTCAGCATCTCATAAGCATTAATATCAATGCCAAGTATGGGTTAAACCAATTCAGTGGTTCTTAAAAAGAAGTTCATTGTATGCATTTTACAACTGGGTCCAATGTTGAAATTAAGATCCCCGCTGGCAGCCATGTTGGATAACGGATCGGCACCAGAGTTACAACACTTGGTCAGCACCTCATCAGCAACATTCATGCCAAGTTTGGTTCAAATCCATTCAGAAGTTCTTTGCATGAATTTTCCCATTAGGCCAAATAGTAAACTAAGTTCCCGCTGGCGGCCATCTTGAAAGAGGTCGGAAAACTTGAACTTGTTCAATAAAATATAGTCCTTAACATGCTGAACATTTTTGCAATTTAAACTTGACCTCTATCTCAAAGCGTTTTTGAAATATAGGACAAAAAGTAAAAAATCACAAAAAATTTGACCAATAAAGGGCCACAACTCATATGTAGGTCCTTGGATTTTCTTCAAAATATCCATGTGGGTAGATCTTAACATGCTGAACATTTTTGTAATTTAAATATAACCTCGCTCTGTTATAGTTTTTTTAATAAAAAATAAAAAACATCAAAATTTTGAAAATTTTACGGAAAAAGGGCAATAACTCTTAGACGGGACATCAGATCTTCTTCAAAATTTCAGCATGGGTAGATCTTCTCATGCTGATCATTTTTACTCTGTCAGATTTTTTATATCTGTAACACTTTTTGAGTTACCGGTATTTGCCAAAAACTGTAATTTACCCCAATGTTCTATTTTTAGTAACGGCAGCCATGTTGTTTGACCTAAGACAAACAAAATTACAAATTTGAAACTAGATACCCTAGTGATGATTCAATTAAAGTTTGGTTTTGTTTGACCCAGTGGTTTCAGAGAAGATTTTTTAAAGTGAGCTAACGACGGACTGACGACGGATGGACGGACGATGGGCGCCAAGTGATGGCAATAGCTGATGTTGATTTCATCCACAGAGATAAAGGACATTTGAACTATTATTATGTATTGGAACAAACAAAGAGAATGGATGAACTGTTATACAGTCTAAATTTAAACAGTAATGGTACAACTGTGTAACTTCTGACTTTATTACATGAGAATAAAGGGCTACGCCGAGCGCAGCATGATACGACCGCAGCATGTCGTCCACTGAAATTTGAAAAAGTGTAATTTAAAGTGAGTATGGACATAGGAAAGAGCTTGACACAATAATTAGATGGACNTAGTTCCCAGCTGGCGGCCATGTTGGATGACGGATCGGCACCAAAGTAGTAACACTTGGTCAGCACCTCATAAGCATCATTCATGCCAAGTTTGGTTCAAATCCATTCATTTGTTCTCAAGAAGAAGTTCTCTGTATGCATTTTCCGATAGGGTCCAATGTTGAAATTAAGATCCCCGCTGGCAGCCATGTTGGATAACGGATCGGCACCAGAGTTACAACACTTGGTCAGCACCTCATCAGCAACATTCATGCCAAGTTTGGTTCAAATCCATTCAGAAGTTCTTTGCATGAATTTTCCCATTAGGCCAAATAGTAAACTAAGTTCCCGCTGGCGGCCATCTTGAAAGAGGTCGGAAAATTTGAACTTGTTCAATAAAATATAGTCCTTAACATGCTGAACATTTTTGCAATTTAAACTTGACCTCTATCTCAAAGAGTTTTTGAAATATAGGACAAAAAGGAAAAAATCACGAAAAATTTGACCAATTAAGGGCCACAACTCATATGTAGGTCCTTGGATTTATCCATGTGGGTAGATCTTAACATGCTGAACATTTTTGCAATTTAAATTTAACCTCGCTCTGTTTTAGTTTTTTTTAATAAAAAATAAAAAACATCAAAATTTTGAAAATTTTACGGAAAAAGGGCAATAACTCTTAGACGGGACATCAGATCTTCAAAATTTCAGCATGGGTAGATCTTCTCATGCTGATCATTTTTACTCTGTCAGATTTTTTATATCTGTAACAGTTTTTGAGTTACTGGTATTTGCCAAAAACTGTAATTTACCCCTATGTTCTATTTTTAGTAACGGCAGCCATGTTGTTTGACCTAAGACAAACAAAATAACAAATTTGAAACTAGATACCCTAGTGATGATTCAATTAAAGTTTGGTTTTGTTTGACCCAGTGGTTTCAGAGAAGATTTTTTAAAGTGAGCTAACGACGGACAGACGACGGATGGACGGACGATGGGCGCCAAGTGATGGCAATAGCTGATGTTGATTTCATCCACAGAGATAAAGGACATTTGAACTATTATTATGTATTGGAACAAACAAAGAGAATGGATGAACTGTTATATAGTCTAAATTTAAACAGTAATGGTACAACTGTGTAACTTCTGACTTTATTACATGAGAAAAATGCATGTTTATTCTTGATTGGCTATTTCAATATTAAAAACAAGTTTGGGTGAACTTGACTTGTTTCCTGATGAAATTGGCACCAGGTGAATTGGCCCATATCCAGAATAAATACAATGAATGGGTATGTGACCTTTCTAACTTGAAGGTCAAACTTCTATTGAGAAACCTATTGAAACTACCTGGAGAGCTACCAAATTTTCTATTGTGAGTTCATTCAGTAATAAGAAAATTGCTGTAATGAAATTTGCATAATGGTGTTTAGCTTTATATGATCAATATACAGTGCACCCTCGTTATATCGCCACCTTTTGGACCAGAGAAAATTTTGGCGATAAGGGAGGATGGCGATTTATCGAGGGAATAAATTACATGGAAACTATGCAATTTTTGAAAAATGTACCTTGAAAATGGTTGGCGGTAAGTTGGGGGACCGCCGTTAAAGAGGGGCAGTATAATGAGGGAGCACTGTACAGGCGGAGATGATAAATTCAGCGACATTTTAAATTTTTTCATTTCAGCAACATTATCATTTCAGCGACAAAAAACATATTTATTCAGCGACACTATATTTTATAAATTCAGCGACATTAACCTGTGAAAATACATCACACCCTCCCTATGCCCCTACTCACCCCAAATAGATGGAAGTAGGGGTTTGAGAAGTTTGTGTATTTTCAGTCAAAATTTATTGTTGATAAATACAAAAAATACCGAAGTTGCATAAGAAAAAAAAAAGTAAATTTTGTTATGCTGTATGTGTGTTTCAAGGAGTAACCTCTCATCAGCAGCATTCAAATCAAATATGGAAAGCCATAATCCAAAAGTTCACTTTAATTCTAAATCATATAGAACTCGGAGATTGTGTAAAAAATTCACACTGTCTCTATGTATATAGTTTTAAGCCTTCTAAATAAATTGAATTTTTTTGCATTGTACATTACAGAAGTCGACAGAGCCTGTAAGACTTCTGAACTTATCCATTTACATTTCAAATTTAATTTAATAATTTTTTTTATCCCTATCTATTAGTTTAAATCTTTTGAGCATCATTAACAAAATGAAAAAAGATTTGTCACGTCACTGATTTTGAACTTGATTCTTCAAGAAAAAAATACCTCCAAACAATACTGTCCAGTAGACCCTTTTCTGAATTGTATCTTATACGAAATTTCTATTCATTCAAATTAAAGTTTTTTTTTGTATTTAAAACTGGATGTCGCTGAATTTACATATGATTCGTAGAAAAGACATTGCTGAAATGATATACGGAATAACTCAAAAAATGTCTCTGAAACGATAGTTGCTAAAATGATACTGTCACTGAATTTATACAGGGCAAATATGAAGGTCCTATCACATCTGGTTGACAAGATATAGGCAATGTTCGTTTTCAAATTTTCACTCAGTGACCTTGCCCATCGACCTGACCAAAATATTTTTGGAGATTTGTACTAAGCTCCATTTGATCTATTCAGATATAGAATATGAAGCCTCTAGCAATTGTAATTAATGAGCTACAGCAAAATCTAAATTTTGACTTTTTGACCTCTGTGACTTTGAACTTGTGACCTTGACCTTTGACCTGACCTACGTGAAATTTGCATAATGCTGTGCAGCTTCTAATAACCAAAATACAGGCCATATATGAAGGTCCTATCACATCTAGTTGGAAAGACATAGGCAATGTTAAAGTTTTCAAAATTGCACTCAGAGACCTTGATCTTTGACCTGACTGAAATTTGTTTTTGGTGAATTTGTACTAAGCTTCATTAGAGCTATTCACATATGGAATAACTGTAAGTAAAAAGCTATAGCAAAATCTATATTTTGTCCTTTTGACCTCTGTGACCTTGACCTTTGACCTGAAATTAGTGAAATTTGCACAATGCTGTTCAGCTTCATATGACCAATAAACAGATTGAATATGAAGGTCCTACATCTGGTTGAAAAGATATAGGCAATGTTAAGTTTTTGTTTAAGTTTTCAAATTTGCACTCAGTGACCTTGACCTTGGATCTGACCCATATTTTTTGTGGGTTTGTATTAAGCTTTATTAGATCTATTCACATATAGAATATCAAGCCTCTAGCAATTGTAATTAAGAAGCTATATCACAAGTGAAGATCCCAAAAGATGTCTCGCCCGTCCCTGCTTGACCTCTAAATTGATGTGAAATCTAAATGAACTTATAAGAAAATTGAATATGCTCACTAGACTGTGAAATTAAGGTCACATGCATAAGTCATATGGCATACTGTCAAGCACCGTGCAAGACCAACCAACATACAAAATATCATTGACCTACCACTAATTAGAAACTAACATGTCCACTAGACCATGAAATTGAGGTCAAAAACAAAAGTCACCTGCCAGATTGACATGTACTACCCAAGACCAACCTATATACTTAATATAATAGACCTACCATTTATAGTTAATGAGAAATGAACTTACTCAGGCAAACTTAACATGGTCATTAGACCGTGAAATTGAGGCCAAGGACAAAGGTTACCTGCCAGACTGATATGTACTACACAAGACTAACCTACATACTAAATATTATCAACCTACCACTTCTAGTAATTGAGAAATGGACTTAAGCAGAGAAATTTAACATGGCCACTCAACCATGAAATTGAGGTCAAGGACAAAAGTTACCTGTCAGACTGACATGTACTACCCAAGAACAACCTACATATCAAATATTATCAACCTACCACTTCTAGTTATTGAGAAATGGACTTAAGCAGAGAAACTTAACGTGGCCACTCAACCGTAAAATTGAGGTCAAGGACAAAAGTTACCTGCTAGACTGACATGTACTACCCAAGACCAACCTACATAAGAAAATATTATCAACCTATCCTTCTAGTTATTGAGAAATGGACTGAAGCAGAGAAATTTAACGTGGTCACTAGACCATGCAATTTAGGTCAAGGTCACATGATTTTTTGACAATCACGTAGCACTTGATTAGTTCTACCACTGGACCAAATATGATGTTCCTGCATCAAAGGGTTTTCAAAATATCCTGCATTTAGTAAAAGTTAATGCCCTCGAGTCGTCATACTTTGCATGCCTATGTCTCGCTTTCCGCGACTTTTGTCGCGGGCGAGACAAAAATCTAGATTTTGACCTTTTGACCTCTGTGACCTTTATCTTTGACCTGACCTTAGTGAAATTTGCATTATGGTATTCAACTTCACATGATCAATACACATACCAAATATGAAGGTCATATCACAACTGGTTTAAAAGTTATGAGCCAGGTTAAAGTTGCGGACAGACAGACAGACAGAAAGGGCAAAAACAATATGCCCCTGATCTAAAGATCCGAGGGCATAAAAATATTGCATTTATTAACAAGAGGCTCTCAAGAGCCTGTATCGCTCACCTGGACCATGGCCAATACATAACTTCAAATCATCTTATATGTTAAAGGGTCTCATTTTCAAACTATGTAAATAAACATTTATGTTATATGATCCAACTTTAATTTAACTATTTTCCCTATTGCATGCCATCTTGGATAAGGGATGGATCTGCAAGACACAATTTTAAAGAAAATTAAGTATTGTGCCAAAGTTCATTTCCAACTGGCCAAATGGTTTTAAAGAAGAAGATCTTTGAATGTACTCCTATATTAAACTATGTTTCCCATTGGTAGCCAATTTGCATAAGGTGCAGACTTGAGGGACATCTGTTTTGAAGGGGATCATCTAAGATACATTGTGACTAGTCAAGTTGTTTCTGATAAAAAAATTCTTTGTATGCTCTTTCCATACAGTCGAGTAATAAATTAAGTTCCCCACAGATGGCCATGTTTGATGACATTTAGGCATAAAAGTCACAATACATATATATATATATATTATAGTCAGCACCTCATAAGAATCATTAATGCCAAGTTCTGTTCAAATCCATTCAGTGGTTTTCAAGGTTAATTCATCAACTGCTCACTAAAGGCTTTATTTACTAACATTTTTAACATTAAGCAGTCAATGAAGCCGATAAACTAATTCAACATTCATGTCAGCAGAGGTCATAGTGATTACACACTAAAGTCCCTGTGTACACAATATGTTTATATAGGAAAATCATTACAACATGAAATAAGGTAAAGATTAAGAAAGTATTTTTGCAAAAAATTGCAGAAATTTGCACAAGAACACTGTTTTTTCTCTAAATTATGGAAGAAATAACGATAGTAGGGAATTTCTCTACAGCTTAAAAGAGAAAAGTTAACCAAAGAAGATTTGAACACAGAATTTAAAGGGAAATAACCCATAACCATATGGCATTGGGGAAAAAAAATTGGTGAAAAACGGCCAATAAATCATACACAGGCCTTTGCATTTTCTTCAAAATTTCCGAGTATGTAAATCTTGATATGCTGAACATTTTTTTAATTACACTTCACCTCTATCTGTTACAGTTTTTGAAATAAAAATAAAAAATCTGCAAATTTTATAAAAATTTATGGAAAAAGGGCTATAACTCTTAGACAGGTTTTCCAATTTTCTTCAAAATTGCAAAGCAGATAGATATCGGCATTCTGAACAATTTTACTCCTGTCAGATTTTTGATATCTGCAACGGTTTTAAAGTTATTTTCCAAAAACAGCAATTTACCCCTATGTTCTATTTTTAGTAACAGCAGCCATGTTGTTTAGTTTTCAGACTCCTCGGATACAATTTTGAAAGTACATACCCTGGTGATGATCCAGGCCAAGTTTGGTTTAAATTGGCCCAGTAGTTTCAGAGGAGAGGATTTTTGAAAAAGGTTTAGGACGGACGACGGACGGACGGACGACGGATGACGGACTCCAAGTGATGGCAAAAGCTCACCCTGGCATAGCCAGGTGAGCTAATAAAAAATTAATGTAAGAAAAAGAATCATACATAACTGTCAGAAAAAGTTTTCATGAAAAAAAAATTCAGTATGGATGTCTTGTTTTTTATCAGATCAAAACAAAATAAGCAATCTTAGTTTGACTGAATTTGTTTCAATAATTTAAGCACATGTAATGAAAAAAATGATTTAATATATGTGTACCATTTTAAACCAAGTTAAATGTTGGGAGCTATTTCTTTGCTGGATCCCGACAAAATGAGAAATCTTTGTAAAGGACCTTCCATACATCATTTCTGTAAAGTTTGCTTGTTTTTGATTTAATAGTTTCAGTGCAGATGTTGAAAATGATGTTATTCCCATAGGGCCAATGTTAAACTATGGTCCATGCTGGCAGCCATGTTTTTGTCAAATTGGGATAAAATGAGCAACCTTTGTAAAGTACCTTTCGTACATCATTCCTGTAAAGTTTGGTTGAATCTGCTTCAGCAGTATCAGAGGAGTTGATGAAAATGTGATTTTTCCCATAGGATCCTATGTTAAACCTTAGTTCCACGTAAAGATTTTATTTATTCTTGAGATTTGGCAGGCCCTCAATGGGGAAATTTTGTATTCTCACTAGTTACATCCTATATTTTAAGACTGTCTTGTTTCTACTACTTCATTAAGAAGGTGATTGTTTTATAATTTTCATGAATAAAAAAAAATAAGCCTGTCTTGATGGGCTATTTATTGTCTTAAAAAGCATCTCTTTATTTAAAACTGTTCTATGAACTCGTCCTGTGTAAACCCTGTCTCCATCCACAATTCTATAATCATCATTTATGTAAGACCATCTAAGATATACAACAACTAAGCAATTGAGCTGTAATGAAACTTTCAAAACAGTATTTTCTAAACATATCTTTTCAGTATCATTATTTGATAGGCTGAAAATAGTAATGGTGCATTACATGATACCCCCATGTTTCAAAAAATTTCTAAGTTAAAAGGGGCATAAATACAGAACTATGTGTACCGCTGAACCCAAAATTACACTTGGTCTGTGTTTTGTGGTAAACAATTTACACCAATTCATACCAAGTTTGAAGACCTTGTGTTATTTCATTCACAAGTTATCAGTCGGAAACCCTAAAATTCCCAAAATTTCAAAGTTTCAAGGGGCATAACTCAAGCACCTCTTGGACCTCTGAACCCAAAATCAAACTTGACCCGAGTTTTGTGGTAAAAACTTACATACCAAGTTTGAAGACGTTGTGTTATTTCGTTCACAAGTTATCAAGCAGAAACCCTAAAAATTGCAAAATTTCAAAGTTTCAAGGGGCATAACTCCAGAACCCCTTGGACCTCTCAGACATGATTTTGTACAAATATGAAATAATAGGAAATACTGCCTAAAAAATAGGAAATAAGGGGGTTAGTCCTGTGAAAACATCATTTCCCTGCTGGTTCTGCAAAACTGAACAACTTTTGAATTTATTTTCTGTATTAAAACCAGAGGCTCCCAGGAGCCTGTATCTCTCACCTGACTTTCAGTTGCCACAATCAAGGTAACATTGTAAGTTATACAGTTGATCTTCAGTTTCTCAAACTTTCGTAGCTCAAACACCTCCAATATCTTGAACTGTTTTTAAAGTCTGATCATGTTTTACTATATTTCTTTGTTAGACTTTTTGACAAAAGGACCACTTTCGACACCAGTTTTGATGTCGAGATGCCATTTTGTAAATGGCAGTCAACAAACAATTTTCAACATCGGTTTTGAAGTCGCAACATAAATATCTACTTGGAATCAAATTTTATTGAAATCAGACAATGCCTTTTTTGGCAGCCATTTTAAAAATGGCTGTCAACAAACAATTTTTAACACCAGTTTTGGAGTTACGACATCAAGACCAATTTGGAAACCAAATGTCATTGAAATCGGACAATGTTGAATTTTTCCGCCTTTTTTGGCAGCCATTTTGAAAATGGCTGTCAACGAACAATTTTCAACACCGGTTTTGAAGTCGCAACATCAATATCTATTTGGAAACCAAATTTCATTGAAATCGGACAATGTTGAATTTTCCCACCTTTTTTGGCGGCAATTTTGAAAATGACGGTCAAGGAACAATTTATAACATCAGTTTTGAAGTCGCCACAGCATGGCAAAAATTTCATCAATTTACACTTAACCTTCATCTTCTATAGTTTTGGAAATAAAAGATGAAAAACAAGAAAATTTTTAAAATTCTGTGAATAAAGGGCAATAACTCCTACAAGGGTTTATGGATTTTCTTTAAAATTTCAGGGTGGGTAGATCTTGATAAGCTGAACATTTTTGCAATTTACACTTGACCTCTATCTGTTACACTTTTTGAAATAAAAAATTAAAAATGCAAAAATTTAACGGAAAAAGGGCTATAACTCCGAGATGGGTTTCAGATTTTCTTCAAAATTGCACAGTGGATAGATCTAATCATGCTGATCATTTTTACCCCGTCAGATTTTTGAAATCTGTAACCGTTTTCGAGTTATTAGCCAAAAACTGCAATTTACCCCTATGTTCTATTTTTAGCAATGGCGGCCATGTTGTTCGACAGAGGGACAAACTGAACTTCAGTTTGAGAAGCCATGCCCTGATGATGATTCAGGCCAAGTTTGGTTACATTTGGCCCAGTAGTTTCAGAGTAGAAGATTTTTGAAATTGTTGACACACAGATGGACAGACAGACAAACGGACGACGGATGACGGACGCATAGTGATGGCAAAAGCTCACATGGCCTTTTAGGCCAGGTGAGCTAAAAATTGGAATTCCTATTTACATAGGAAAATAATCATGTCTGACCTCTGAACCCAAAATCGAACTTGACCCGAGTTTTGTGGTAAACAAGTTACATACCAAGTTTGAAGACCTTGTGTTATTTCGTTCACAAGTTATCAGTCTGAAACCCTAAAATTTGCAAAATTTCAAAGTTTCAAGGAGCATANCTCCAGAACCCCTTGGACCTCTGAACCCAAAATCGAACTTGACCTGAGTTTAGTGGTAAACAAGTTTCATACCAAGTTTGAAGACCTTGAAAACGCTCACAAGTTATCAGTCGGAAACCTTTGGGGGACGGACGGACACATGACTGAGGGTATCACATTATACATTGCCACTTCGTGTGGTGGGATATAAAAAATTCTATCACAACAATAAATTACATTTGTCTCCCCTTGTGCTGAAATATCTTCGTGGCCATGTAATACCACAGTTCCACCATATTTGTCGTAGAGATGCCAGGAAACAGAATCTAATCCACTATGGCGATCATAGGACTTCCATTCTATACTATAAATACATAAATTGTAAGAATATGAATATGAGGAAAACAGAACTATGAAATAATTATTCCTCTAACACAAAAATACAGGAATATAGGTAACCTGTTTGATGTTATTACTTACAGGGCCACTTCATTAGCTTTAGAAAGCAGGTTGAAATAAAAATTTATCATCAAGAGCAAAAATAAATGTGAATATTATTCTGCATGAAATTACTGCAAAACGATGTAAAACAGAGGGAAACCTATCGCATAAATTTAGTCAACACCTTTTGTGCACACACTTGACCAACTGTAATCTAATTAAAATTAGATCTACCAATTGTTCCTCTCCGTCTCTGCATGGAAGATCTAACAACATCCAATTTTACTTTCTTTTTCGGTCGGTCATTCCAACTCTTCTGCTTTTATCGTAAAGCTTAATGTCTTCAAAATCATGAAGACTGCATTCTGATTGGTTGATGTCAAAGGTCATCAACTGAAAGTTAAATGGGATGTTGTTAGATCTACCATGCAGTGACTGTAAGGAACAATTGGTAGTAATTTTAATTAGACTGGACCATTTGCTAAGAATAGGAGAAATTGGAATCCATCACTTCATCATAATCCAGAATGACCAAATTGCTTGTAGCGGCACAAATAGGTCTTGAAACATGCAGCCAAATTTAATGGTAAATCTAGGTACAAATGACCCATCTATATTACTGTCAACCTATCTGCTCACTCAACTGTAAATTTTTTTTTTGTCTGATGAAGGCCAAGGGCCGAAACATCTTTGGCATATGTTAGTGCTGGACAAGTGTAAAAATAAAGTAAACATGAAAATCCACTAGCAGATTTACTACCTTAGATATCCAACTTTTATAATTTCTCATTGGTACTTGGTGAAAACTAGACTTGACCAGAAATTTTAAATTAAATTTTATGAAAATGCCAATAGTTAGCACTTTGCCATCATAATTTGTTGAATAATTTTAGCCTTTAGAACTTTTTATTGTAGATGATATAAAATCTATCTTGCCCTTATTAGTGACACTTACGTCATTTCTGTAAAATCCTCTAGTCTATGGACACTTATATTAAGCCTGTCTCCTCGAGTTAACCAAAGATCTTCTATAATAGGTGGAGTAGCATCTCTGTACACTGTAATAGTATCTTGGTTAGACTCCCCTAATATGTCAACAGCTTTTACCGTTGTCCTTAGTCTATCTCCATCTACCCAATGTAAAGGTAAAATATCATATTGGTTATGGATGTTTGACACAGAGGTCAAGGGTCGGGACTCCTTCAGTGATGGTCCATGAACTTCATAGGATACTTGGAAGTCAACAATAGCTGAAATCAAAGCGAAAATCTGATAATGCATCCATTTCATTACAAGGACTTTGTTTTTGTGGAATAACAATAGACTCTCAAGAGTCTGTATTGCTCAACTGGACCATGGCCTTTTAATCAATGCCGCAATAAGGTGGAAACACAAATGTTAAATTACATTGTATGTTACCACTGGCTTTCACCGTGGATAAGGTATTAACAAATTAACACAATTTTTGTTTAAAAGGGCCATCAATTTACTACTGTGAAAAAGTTTGGTTGCAATAGGTGTTGTGGTTTCTGAGAGGACTTCTAAATTATTTAATCCCATAGGGTACTTAACTTTTTATAATACAAATAAATAAAATAAGGAATATGGTTTATGCTATGTGCTGTTTTTGTTCTTAATTATATACCAATTTGATCAAATTTTATCTACATTTTTATCTACCTATAAAATTTAAAACAAACTGACATCAAATATGTACTAATTGCAGCCACTTCAATAAAATCTGCTTTTATTTAACAATGAATTCTGAGGCATCTGCATTTTTGGAAGGGGAGGGGAGGCTACTTTTATTCATTAATCAATAATGCATATTTTTACTTCAAAATCTGTGAAAAAAATTAGAAATCCGAATGAGTAAACAGCTTGACATATCTAGGCATTTTAATGTACTTGGTAGGGAATTATAAACACAACTAATGCTGTGAGAAGAACTTAAGAGCCTAAAAATATAAAATTTTGAAAAAATCTCTAATCATAAATTACGTTCACAACTAACCATGAACATGATCAATGGCTGTGTTCTTCCTTCTCCCATACAAATCTTCATAGATAGAAATTTCAGGGGAGGGAGCAAACGTTTTCACTTGATTCATCCATCGATTATGGACATGGCGACTGTTGACAAATCGATCTGTAAAACTTATCTTCACGTTATTGGTCTCTGTTACAACCCACTCATTTGACGTATTCTTAGAAGCCGAGGAACATACTGTTTGTTTATGCTCCAATTTATCTACAACTGACTGATCGTCAAATAAAAACAAACCCCGACCAGTTTTGTTGTTTCCTGCTTTATCAAAGGCCGTAAAATGGATAGAGTATGTTCCTGGTGTAGATACAGTAAATGTAGTCTGAAAGGCAAAAAGAACCATCTGAATATAGTGTTCTTATGTTATCAAAATGTTACAAACAAATCTTTTAATGCCACAAAAATTATGTAAAAGGTTGTTAGAACACTCTGCCAATTACTTTTCTTGTTTGTTGACGATTCCGTATCTGAGAGATAAATAAAGACATGGAAGCAGAGTTGCTTGAATTCTGCTCAAACCAGTGCTAGGCTGTCTTGAACCTACTATGATGTATGAGCAGAGCTCATTGTTAGAGGCCCATGGTGACTCAAGATGAAGAACAACATTAAAGCGTTGTTCCATTGCTTGGTTCTTACCATGTATTTTGTTGAGACTTTGTCTGATGTGCATTTACTCCATATCATTTCATTGTGTATATAATTCTGTAGTTTCATCCTTTTTTTACCTATCACTCTATCCAGTGAGGTTAACATTTATTGACAATATTATACTAGAGTCTGTAGTTTTATCCCTTTTCTCCCTCTAACTCTATCCAGTGAGGTTGTAGTTATTCTTTTTATTTTTTTGACCTTATTACTCTATCAAATGAGGTTGCCAAAAAACTGACTGTCATTAAAATAGATTCTGTAGTAATAATCCCCTTTGCCTTTTGTCCCATCACTCTATCAGCGAGGTTGACAAATACTGGAAATATTTAGATAGTATAAATTCTGTAGTTTCATCCCTTTTGTCCCCATCACTCTATTCAGAGAGGTTGACAAATACTGGCAATATTTAGATAAGATAAATTCTGTGGCTTCATCCTTTTTGTCCCCATCAGTCTATTCAGTGAGGACAGTGAGGATGACAAATACTGGCAATTTTTAGATAAAATAAATTCTGTAGCTTCATCCCTTTTGTCCCCATCACTCTATTCAGTGAGGTTGACAAATACTGGCAATATTTAGATAAGATGAATTATGAAGTTTCATCTGTTTTGTCCCTCTTGCTCTATTCAGGGAGGTAAACAAATACTGACTATACTTCCACTAGTTTCTGTCGTTTCATCCATTTCCCACAATCACTCTATCTAGTGATGTTAACAATAAATCACCATACTTACACTAGATTCTGTAGTTTCATCCACTTTGTCTAAATCACTCTATCCAGTGATGTTAACAATAAATCACTATACTTACACTAGATTGTGTAGTTTCTTTCCTGATTATTCCTAACACTTTGTTTTGACCATCAATTAAATTAACTGCATCATGTCCCAGGTCAAACACACTGAACTGATAATAATCGAGCTTAGCTAAATCGTCCACCCATCCTCCCCATGTCATAGTTACGGTCGGCTGAAAAAGGATATAACATAGTATGAACATTATTAATCTAAGGATTTTTTTATATAGTTTTTGCTCTTGAATTTGTTTTGTTTAATTTTTGTTTCGTATTTTTTATCAATTTATTTCCGAAAGAGGATAAAATTATTGCCATGCATGGTTTAACACCATAATAAATGCTTGTAAAGATGGTCGTATGCAGAAACTAAATTCACTGTAAATCGTTTTTTTTGTTATTGAACACACTAACTTTCCATTTTAAAAATCCATTTAAGAATTTACCTCACATAAAATGAATGCAGAAATGGCTTCCTCCTTGTCCTTTTGAGAAACTTGTAAAAATGAAACTATTTGGTCTGATTATAGTATAATTATTTCTCTTGAAAATCCCTTTTCCGGTATCATAAACTAACTTCTAAAAGGTTCTTACTGGTTTAAATCTTGACCAATGTTAAAAGAACAACAGAAGGAGGTCAAGTTCAAAGACATCATATCAAATTTCAAATGTTTTGGTGTCCACAGGATAAGATAATTAAATCTACAAAATTTAAAATAGAGAAAAATTTTTGTGCATATGAGGAATTTGATACTAAAGTTAAGTTGACAAGGACAGGTTGAAGAGAAGTCGCAGATGATGATGCAATACAGTCAACATATCACTGTTTCACAGATATACCAACAAGCACAAAGAAAGAAGCAATGTAAAGGAAAATGATCAAGATATGGCAATCCTGCTCTACATGTAACAACACTCAATGGGTCCATCTCTTTAACAACAGAATAGAAGAACTCTACTCTTCAAGATAATAGCCACTATATATATATTAGGTACTTTAGCTGATCCAGTTTTTGTTTAATCAAAAAAACACAATTACTTCTTATGCAAAATCAGTATAGACATTCAAGAATAATATTAAAATCACCGAAAAATCAAAAACTATCAATGAACTTGATTGAAAAGTAACAAATCAAGAAATCTGTGATTCCATTCTCACTAGTAACACCCCAACTCTACATATTCAGCACCTATAAAGAGTAAAACATTCACAATGTTGGTAGTCTGAAAGCAACCCCATCGAAATCTGATAAACAGTAAATATTCTACAGCCAAATAAGTGAAAACAACTAATTTAGACCTTTTTGGCCCCCTTTTTAAAAGCGGGAAGGGCCAAAATAACCCAAACCAATCCCAGCCTCCCTTTTGTGCCAACAAACACTGTGCCAAATTTCATAATGATTGATCAACTGGAAGCGCAGTTATTGACCAAAACAAAAGTGTACAGACAACAATGACACCAGACGACTACGACGACAACAGCGCCATACCATTATACGGCCTAAATAATGTTTGTGGTCATATAAAAATAGTATTAACAATAAAGTATAATTACATTGTTTGTGATGTCATTGGTTACAGCAACAAAAGCTGAACATGATGTCCCATTTTTTACGGAGCAATGATATGGATCAACAAGATCCCAGTGGAACTCAAACTCCCGAATCTTCGTACTTCCTTGGTAATAATGTGTTGTATTTTCAGATGTTTCTCTGTTGTTAACAACAACATATCCTCCATTTGTAGAAGTAACTTTGAAAATTATTCTGAAATTATACAAATATAAAACCATTTTACCAATTTAAAAGTATTTATCAACATATTTCTTGAAAGTTATTTAAGGATGGTCACTCCTCAGGTTTTTGAAACTGTCTCTGACTTTCGGAATTCTCTTGTTTTATATATTATTATGCATTAGAAAATTTTGCACACTGACCCCCTATTTTCTATTCAAAATATGATAGTATATATCTTCAATAGACTTCTGACAAAATTTGATGAAATTCTTGATATGCCTTCATCGAATTTCAATGGTTGATTACCTTAATGCAAAGTGAATGAAAAGTCTAGAAAAGTTCGGTTTCCCGCCAAAATTTCAGGCATTTAAATCTCAAAAACTACTACACGGACCTATCAATATTTTTGGCTTAAAATGATGTATGATCCATATTCTAATAAATGAAAATAATAATTTTAAATCCTTGATATAATAAACTTGAGGAGTGACCATCCTTAAACAATAAAAATATATATTTTACGAAAGGATATGGAGTAAATGAACATGAGACCATAACACATATGTTTACTCCAACTGCAATAATTTTAATGAGCTGTATGGCCATTTCGGAAATTTATTCCTCATCAGCAGCACTAGAACCCAAACAAAGGAAATCCATAATTTCAAAAAATGTTTAAAATGCACAAAACCAAACGAAATCCGAATGATCAGTAATATCAAATATACATAGATATTTTCATATTATTTGATTTTTCCCTTCTTTGTTTTTGCCCATTTTTTATTTTATTCTTTTTTTAATTGCAAAAAAAGGAAATATATATATAAAATGATTATTATAAGCAAATTAAATCAATACTGTTCAAACAGTTTCAGAGGATAAAATCTTCAAATGCATTTCCCTTACGGTGACAATTTGCAAAACTATGTTCCCCGTTGACAGCCATCTTGGATGCAGTAAGAACATAAGACAGACATTCCGAAAATGATTATGAAAAACAAGTAGTAGCTTTGAAAAAGATTTGCAGCAATGATGGGGATACAAATGAAACACTTTGGAAAAACTAGAGTTACTGTGGCCTAGTGGGCCATGGATACCCCCGCCCCCACCCCTTCCTGATTTTTTTAAATATCTGGAAAAATTGAATTCATTGGGAAACAAAATAAATGGTGCACATCTAATATATATAATTAAGGTCCTGCATAAGTTTCATGAAATTCCAATCAGTGGTTTAAGAGGAGTAGTGGATACCAGGTGGTCACCATATAGTTTGCATTGAGCCAAAATGACAAAGTCCAAAACATGTCAAAAATCTAGTAAATGGGGAATTATTAGAAAATGAAGCACATAGTGCACATCTACAATATGTAATTAAGCTACTGCGTAAGTTTCATGAATTTCCAATCAGTGGTTTAAGAGGAGTAGTGGATACCAGGTGGTCACCATATGGTTTTCATTGAGCTAAAATGACAAAGTCCAAAACATGTCAAACATCTGGAAAAAAAAAGGAATTATTGGAAAACAAAATGCATGGTGCACATCTAAAATATGTAATTAAGCTCCTGCATAAGTTTCATGAAATTCCAACATGTGGTTAAAGAGGAGTAGTGGATACCAGATGGTCACCATATGATTTGCACTGAGCTAAAATGACAAAGTCCAAAACATGTCAAAAATCAGGAAAAAAAGAATTATTGGAAAACAAAATGCATGGTGCACATCTACAATATGTAATTAAGCTACTGCATAACTTTCATGAAATTCCAATCGATGGTTTAAGAGGAGTAGTGGATACCAGGTGGTCACCATATGGTTTGCATTGAGCTAAAATGACAAAGTCCAAAACATGTAAAAAATCTGATAAAAAGGAAATTATTGGAAAACAAAAAGCATAGTGTACATCTACAATATGTAATTAAGCTCCTGCAGAAGTGTCATGAAATTCTGATAAGTGGTTTAGGAGGAGTAGTGGATACCATGTGGTCACCATATGGTTTGCATTGAGCTAAAATGACAAAGTCCAAAACATGTCAAAAATCTGGAAAAAAGGGAATTATTGGAAAACAAAAAGCAGAGTGTACATCTACAATATGTACTTAAGCTCCAGCATAAGTATCGTGAAATTCCAATCAGTGGTTTAGGAGGAGTAATGGATACCAGCTGTTGGGTACAAAAAGACGGACGGACGGAAGGACGGACACTATGAACACTTTATACCTCCCGCAATGCGGGGGGTATAATAAATAACTAAACCACATAGATGATGGAATCTCCACAAAAATGCAACATTCTACTCTTCAGATAATTCAATGTTCCTCATAAAATTATTCAATGTGATCATTTTAAAATTGTTCTGTACCAAATAACAAAATACAGAAGTTACTGTCAATCTAGTTTCTTAATATGTGCATTTCGACAATTTATGTCTCATCAAAATAAAACTTCGCTGAAGAAGGCTGGTTTGTCCGTCCAAAAGCTCAGGATGTAACTTAAAGAGCCTTTGTACAAAATATATATACATATATAGAGGCGATTAGAGTAGACATTTAATATGGAACTTCAGAATTTTTCCCTGACTGCTCCAACCAGATCCATCAATTGCTGGGCAACCAAGATCAGGAAATTTCCTACCCATCTACAGGTCTTGTACACACTTTCAAGGGGTATATTTTGGCAGCAGTTTTCCAATCTTAAGTTTCAAGTTGCAATGACAAGATGTAAATCATCAAAATGGGGCCTTATTTGCAACATTAAAATTGAAATGCAGTTTTGTGTGCCTTTCAAATTGTAATGGTCAAATTCCTCAGCGGAAAGATGATCTCAAAAATATCGCACCCTAAAACTCTGACTTAGTTGGCCTTAAAACTTCAGATGCATATATTTATTTTTCAAGACCTGTATAAGCAGATTTACATGCTTATCCTGAGGAAAATATAAGACTTCTAAGTTTGTCACTGTTTTTAGACAATTTTAACTTACTTGTCATCATGGCGAGTTGGTGGAAATTTACTCAGTATTGTATTGAACGAACACTCTTTGTGATCAACTGGATAATCTTGACTCATTCCAATGCAAAACTTGAGTTGTGAAGAATGAAATTTCCCCGCTGCAAAAGTGTTCAATATTCAATTACACAATTTTTTTCTCATTTTTTGGGGTCAATGCCTAAGTCATTTGAATTATGAAAATAAGCATAAAGACTGCTGCTTTTTGGCGAAATAATAATGCATAATGTGTTTTTTATGTTTTTTGTCTTATTAGTAGTAAAGAATAAGTCTAAAACACATAATTCCTGTAGCATTTATTATTATGTTCCATGTTTTTTGAAGTGGAAATTGTGTTGCAGATTATCAAACGATAAGTGCAGATTTTTCTTAAGTTCAAAATAGTGATAATGTCCACGCTAAATCATAAGTTTCACTTTCATTTTCATGAAAAAAAACTATGATTTCTACTATTTTATGTTGCATCTTAGATGTGCTTTTAAAACATGACGAAAGTGGAAAAAACTAGAGCTGTTGCCGAATGGCAGCCAGTTATACCCATGGCTAACTGAACCCTGAATCAATATAGAAAGTGTAAATTTAAGCTTGTGTAGATACAATACAGTTGTGGACACTGAACAAATGTGGACACAATGAAAGTATGGACAAAATGATATATCTCGCCCCTTTTTCCAGAAAATATTCAACAATGAAAAATTTCGGGCAGCAACCATATAACTTCATGCACATCTTCAGGTGGTGTAATACAACTGTGAAACATTTCATCAAAATCCAAGCAGCCATTTAGGAGAACATGTGCTGACAAAGTTCAACCCCCCCTTTCCAGGAGATATAAAAAGTCAAAATATCTCCCCTTTAAAATTTCAGACAGCAACCATAAAACTTCCTGCACATCTTCAGATGGTGTACTACAACTATGTAACATTTCATCAAAATCCAAGCAGCCGTTTAGGAGAACATATGCTNCCCCCCCCCCCCCACTTTCCAGAAAATATTCAAAGACAAATTATCTCCCCTTCAAAATTTTGGGCAGCAACCAAACGACTTCATGCACATCTTCAGGTGCTGTACTACAACTGTATAACAATTCATCAAAATCAAAGCAGCGGTTTAGGAGAACATGCGCTGACAAGGTTCATTCCCCCCTTTTTGCCAGATAATATTCAAAGACGAATTATCTCTGATCTAAAATTTTGGGCAGCAACCGTATTACTTCATGTATATCCTCAGATGGAGTACTACAACTGTGTAGCATTTCATCAAAATCCAAGCAGCCGTTTAGGAGAACATGCGCTGTCAAGGTACATGGACGGGGAGACAGACAGACAAACGGACAGGGTGATTCCTATATACCCCCAAACTTTGTTTGCGGGGTATACCTAGGTAATTTTGAAGGGGAGAGGAGAATTACCAAGAAATGTTGCATTTGGAATTGGTCCAAAATTCTGACTCAAAACAGGCCTAAAACAGTGATTGAAGTCAATGATATTGTCTGTTGTTTTCATTATGTCATTACATTGTGATGACAGAACCATCACATGGACCCAAAAAGTGTAATTGTTAGTTTCTTGTGAAATTGCTTAGCAACTAATTTTAAATTATACATTTGAACATTCCAGCTGTACTTATGCTCTGTGGTGATAAGTACATAAATCAATGCCCCTATCAGTGAATCTTATAAATTTGTGCAAGGATGAACGTAACAAAACTTGAAATTTTACTTTCAATTATTGTTATTTTATATTGTATTCTACATTTTAGCTTGAAACAGATATGATGTTGTAAAGAAAATCTCTGAATAGAGGAACATCCTACAAATTGTGCCTAAAATCAAAACTTTCCTCTAGTTAGTACTGTGTGAACTGTTACAGTTTATCCCCACCCAATCATGAAGATGATTTTGAGATATAAGTTTGGAGGGGTTTACATGTAACAGTTCTTTCCATTGGATAGTATTGTGCAAACTATAACAGTTCAGCCCACCAAAATCATGAAGATAATCATAAGGGTTACAAGATTCTTTTTCCTATCTGTTGAAGATTTTGGACTTTTAAAGCAGAAAATTTTCCATCCTTTTTTTTATTTGTCTTGGATATTAAAACAAACCTTTGTAAAATGAAAAGGTAATCTTCTGTTCCACCAATCCAACTCTAAAATCTCTAACATAGTGACGGTCATCTCTGATTCCTCTCTCAGAAGGCTGTGTATACTTAGCAGTCATACTTGATTCAATGTCCTGGTACCCTACGAAGTTAGTCCAGTGAACTGGCTTATCGTCCTCCACATAGTTTGGGTTATTCTCCAATTTTTCTTTTCTAAACTTATCATATAATGCAGCATGATTATACTCTATGGCAGGAGTATCCAATACTGAAATGACAGGTGAAAAAATTATAATTTTTTTTCTATATAGAATGAACAAAACTAAAAGCTTTAAACCTTTGGTCGATCAATCAGGGCCCCCCCCCCCCATTTCCTACCATTGCCTCTATTAGAGGTTAAGAATTATTTCTATTTAAAGTTAGAAGTAGAATGGAGGTTGCATGTTGTGTATTTAGTCATTGTGGACCTTTTTTGTTTTCTACCAAAAGCTAATAGCTTTTTCACACCATTCTGAACAATGTACCAGTAAATCTTTATTCTACATGTATATTATTCAAGTTAATAGATCAACTGAGTGAAATTTAGAGATATTCAAATGCAGTTTTTAACTTTTCGAATCAAATAAGAGACATCATTATCATATGGTATCCTCCATTAATCCATATCAGATAGATGCCAGTCTAAGTTTCATAGAATTTTAGAGCAATTGGATGAAAATTGATGTGGTGAAATGCTTGTAAAATTGTAAGTGTTCATTGTGTATTTGAAGAACCCTTGTATCAAGCTCTTTTATTTGTGTGTATAATATGTTCAAATGTTAAATTTTACTGCAACATCTAAGTGACAGATGACTGTTAATTATTCCATCTGCATGCCTAACAAGGGGTACATTTCTCATTGACTTTTGAATGCATTAGGCACCCTTTGAACAATGCAGATTTTAAGAGATAAGTATGGGTGGTATAATATTGAGGAAATTTTATTCATGAGAGGTACTGATTTTATACATGAAAGGTATTAATTTTCTGAAAATGGACCTTTGAAATGAGTGGTGACAGGCAAAGGGCCACATTCAAAAGGGGCAATATAATAGGAGTACTGCATGTCATAAAATCTCTGTATTACATGTCGAAAAACCTACTTTTCTCACAATGAGTTCCACCAAAGTTATCTACACATTGACATTTGGATGCCAGTTCTTGATCACAGGTACCAGGGTAACATCTTGTACTGTCTGATCTCCAACTACATGCCTCTGTAATATATAATCAGTGTAAATTGATTGATTGATTTGGGTTTAACATCACTTTCAGCAATATTTCAGCTACTGTAAACCAACATTTTTTTCGCTGACACTTTATTTTGTGTTTCGTCCATTGTAGTTAATTTTGCAACAATTATGATTGTGTAATGTATTTCCGGTGTACTTGTAGGAAAACCGGTTTACCGCTCATGTATACACGATTAGTTTTACTTTGACTATCATACAATGAAAAGACAAACACTTGAGATAACTGGTGATATAACTATTAATTCTCAGCTATAAATGTTAAAGCAACTATGAATCAATAATAATATGATGTCACACCACTTACCGTGAAAGTTGTGTAATCTATTTCCGGTGCATATTGGATATCCTCATATTAAAATGAAAAATCTAGATGGAATCCAAAATTCTTTGTATGGGAGATCATTCGAGATGTAAATAACAGTTCAATTCAATTATTTGTTGACAATTCAATTGTCCACAGCAGAATCAGGCCATTACTTCAAGATGAAACATACCACACTAGGAATCTTTTCATTGAAAAACTAGGGTAAAATTTACAACAGTCAACTTGTAATGTAAAACAGTAAGAAAATTAAACAATATTTCATGGTCATGATTTATTTGCAGCATGGACATTTGAACTCATCTATTTGTTGAAAAACTCATACGGGGGTATAAAATATTAAGTTCACAGGTGTTGACATACGTCACATTGTGACCATTTAATCATCATAAAAATGTTTCATGTTTTTAAATTATTGCCCCTAATCGCTTTCCACACTTTCTTTGCGGATTAATCCAAATTCTTTGAGCATGTGTACACGACAAGGAACTATTTACAAAAACCAATAACAGACGACTTCAACGATGTTTCCAAAATGGAATTCAATGAAGGATTCACGTTACAGTAGGCAATTAAAATAAAGGGCTACGCCAAGCGCAGCATGATACAACCGCAGCATGTCGACCACTGAAATTTCAACAAAAGTAGTTTAAAGTGAATGTGGACACAGTAAAGAGCTTGACACAATAATTAGATGGACACAAAAAGAAGCTAGACACAGTTATTAGCTAGAAACAAAATAGGGAAAAAACCCTTTTGATTACTTACTGATAAAAAAACTGTAAGAGCTATGCAAAATATGTACTATCAACTAAAACTTTACATCCATAGAAATTCAAAGAAAAAATCCATCGAAATCTGATGAAAAATAAAGATATGACACATTTAGAAAAATTGCAATTTTGGCCCCTTTGACCCCTTGTAGCTCCGAAACAGTAAGAGCTACAAAAAATCCGTTGACATACTGCTGAA
>MJUU01031405.1:227548-238464 GCA_002080025.1 Modiolus philippinarum | reverse complement strand
TATTGTGTATCTAGATGAGATACAGCTTTTGGACTGAATTTTTTTTTTTTAAATATCAAGTTTCATATCTTTTCTTATTTCAAAGATAATTGCCTAAGCAGCACTCCAGTGTTCAGCGCTTTGATTTTTACATTCATGTTCATTCTTGACAATTGTAGCAACAATATTTATAAACATACAGTCAGTTGTTTGATGTCAGCCTGACACTTTTCATGTTACCTTAACCTCAATGTCGTGGTTCATTGACTTATTTAAATTTTTTTTAATTCACCAGATACTTTAGATTTGAATCAGGCATTAATTTTCTCGACCTTCTGTATTAGGTTCATCATGTGCAGACGATAATGTTTTTATTCTGGCGAGACATATCTGTGTCTACACTTGAAGTAATTGTATATCTGTTTCTATCAAACAAAAATTTTACTTTCCAGAAAGACCAAGTTGTTGTCTATTTAAGCTTTTTGTTAGCTAGTATATTCTTGCAGAAGACTTTAATCCTTTTTATCTTAATTGATAAATGTCACAAAATTAGAAAAAAACGCAATGCTATTTTATAGCAAAAATTGTTGTATTAATACATGTACATTATATACAAGAAAGAACGTTTTCAGTTATAACTATTAATAAAATGTGCTATGCCAGCAAAATGTTTGAAGGGGTTTGAAGGCACTTCATATATATTTTTTGTTGGTTTCATTCATGGAGAACTTTTGATATAATTGTTTTAGAAATATGTATTGATAGGTCCAGTGGCCGATACATTTATTGATGGAATATCTCTGAGTAGTTTGTCATATTATTTTGATACATTTTCAGGGAGACAATTTATTGAAAGAAAACAGCTGTCCCCTTTTTGATGTTGGAAAGGTGAGTTTTTTTTTGTCGAAAGAACTGTATAGGTATGTAACCGGAGAGCATGAATCTCCTTACAAAATTGCAATGGTCACCTCCGGGGATCGAACCCGGGACCTCTAGCACTTCAGCCAGCCACCAAACCGAATGAGCTTAAGAAATATTCCGTAAGCTCAGTCGATTTTTACTGGCTATATATCTACTACCTACTACAACGCAGGTAGGCTGTCCTGTCACAGGTACATTTTGACAATAGCTGATGTTCTTATTTGTCTGTCAAAGGGAGCAGATGAATTACCCTGAGACAACTGCAATTTAATAGACCATATCTGAGTTCTGGTATTCAGATTCACCAGTCGTTGTTTGTTCGCCCTACGTCACAAACGTGTGCACCCCATGTGACCAACTTCATGACGTTTTAGGCTCTATGACGTGACGTTTTCTATACTATGACGTATTTCAAAGTAGTCTGGTAAATACTAATACCATAAGTCGGATATGGTCTATTGAAAATTGAGAACATATTACTTGTTAACATGGCATCAAATTAATATGAACCAATACATATTATTTGAAATGTTTACTATGAGAATCGTTCTTCATGATGAAGAGTCCGTCACCTATGACATCATATACTTGTTTTGATGTCATGTTAATACCAACCTGTTATACAAAAAAAGTGACTTTAAAGCCTCAGAAAAATAGTTTTAGTTGGAAGAAGTTTGATAATTTTGCTAGAATAAGAAAAATGAAATACTAATGAATTTATTTTCATGCGTTCACACTAAATTTGATCCTGATTAAGTTAAGCCACAATGCTTAATCCTGGTGTGAATGCATTGTTTATCAACTTGATTAATACCTGAGTTGATCTGGATTAACTTTTATAGTGTGAACCAGCCCTTAGTGTCTAACTCTAATGCCTTAACATATTGCTTTAGTATATTGTACATTTAAGCAATAACAGTACATTATTTGAATACCCGAGGGCGTCAATCGTAGATTTGACGGTCAAAATACAGTTTATAGGCGACGCGTAGTGGAGCCTGTAAACGGATATTTTGACCGTCAAATCAAGATTGACGCCCTCGGGTATTCAAATAATGTACTGTTATTGCGATTCTAATGCAACAAATCAATTTCATGTTCTATTTTTAACTCGTGAATTTGTAACAATATTAGGAACCAGACTAAACAGGGAACCTAATTTGTCCCAGGTATGTAGATGGTGGAATTGACGGTCAGTTTTGACCAATCAAAACCTTCGTTATATAAATGTTGCATTAGAATTGATTTTATCTATTAAGTTACTAGTCATGTTCAAATAAGATATTGGTTGGACATTTTGTGTTCTGGTACATGAATTTGAATAATACTGAAGCATAGAAACATGATGTTTAAAATGTATATTGAAGATGTCTTATACTTTATTATAGCTTGTAGATATGCAGTGGAAATTAGGTGTAGCTGTAAGCTCTGATAGTTGTAGGAATCTCAATTCATCTTTTGTTACCATGACATTAAAAGTTGCTGACAGTTCGGGAAAATTATCAACACATGCATTTGAAATGGATATACCTCAATTTAAGGTAAATTTTAGATTATCAGATAATTGTGCAAATAACCTAGTCTCACCTAGTCTAAAGGGGGATTTGAGCTTTTGCCACTACTTGGCATCTGTTGCCTGCCTGTCCTGGTTCAGCCTAAAACTCATGTCTGGCAGGTCTGCACTCTATCCACATGGCCTCTTTCATGGAACATAGCATAACTTTGGACTTTATTTAAAAAGAAAGTAAGAGATATTCTGTGGCAATAAAGAATCAAACATATGCACAACAGTCCTCTTTTAAAAAACAAACACAAAAATAAACTGAAGAGCCTTCAACCTTTTTGAAAGGTAAGTGAGAACCGAACCGTCAATCCAAAATGGACAATCCAAGGATAATGGCAACATCAGAAACAAAAAAGAAAAAAAAAACAGAGACACAACATGGGTATGGCACAGAAAGGAAAAATGAAGACACACACACACAAAGATGAACAACACGGACCCAATAAAAAACCATGGATGAGATCAGGTGCACCGGTAGAGTTAGCATCTCCTGCCTCTTATAAGACATCTGCAGTGTTGAACATGTCAAATCCGGTAGAGGAAACAACAATTAAGCTTTAAAGGGAAAGATCTGTTGTCATCTGGGAAACAGATATCCCATAGCGGTCCACAAGATGGTGATGTCGACCGTAAAACTTCTGGAGGGATGACTTCAAGTTTTGGGTAACATACCCTTGTTAAAGTAGCCTATTTGTGAGTAACCGGGCTCTATCAAGGAAGTCACTGTATCGAACACAGGCTCTTGAATAGGGAATGAGCTGGGAGATTTACTATTGGAAAGGTGAAGTCATCGCGTCTGTCGTACAACTTAGTTTGAAGTCTACCTCTCTGTCAATTTCAAGGTGAAGGTCAAGGAACGAGGCTGATGTAGAAGTGTCTGTGGTATCCTTAATTTCGAGCTCTTTTGGATAGATCANTTTAGCTTCTCAATGTCGTTTTATTAGGGTTAAGTGTCATAATTGTAAAGCCATTGGCCACATAGCAAAAATGTGTAGATCGAAGCGAAAACCTTACATTTCGGCGCAACCATCAAAATTAATTTCGGCTTCAAATATAAAACATCAAAAAGATTCAAATTATATAAAAAATCGGGTTGCAAATCATTCGGCACTGGCCATGGTTGATTCAGGGGCACACATAAGTGCAATTTCGGCAGAATTTTATCATGCACATTTGCAAAATAAATATCCACTTGAAAAGGCATTTTTAATTGCAAATGGAGTAAGCGGAACATTATTAAAGACAAAAGGTAAAATTAACGCCACTGTTGAAATAGGCAGACTATTTATACAACAAACATTTTATGTTTTCCACAATTTCAACCATTCTATTATCCTTGGTCTCGACTTTCTGAAGCAGCAAAAAGCCAATTTAAATTTTGAGGATAATTCACTCATTTTACAGTCAGGAATGACTCAGGTACCGCTTGTTAGTAATTTCAGTACCGATAGCAGTATTTGTTTTATTTCTTTAATCCAAGATGAAATAATACCCCCAAGATCAGAAGTTGTTGTCCCAATCAAAACAGTCGATAAATCGATAAAATCAAAAGTAGGTTTAATCGAACCCAACCCCGCCCTGATAGATAAACAAAGTGTTGTTGGTGCTTCGTGTTTAGTAAATGTCATAAATAATAGGTCATTTTTACAAATATTAAATCCGACGAACGCAGAAATAAAACTTACAAAAAGTACAAAACTAAGCAAACTTTGTGAAATCCATACTGAATCTATAACAAGAGAAATTAAAGATGATAGTAAAATAATTGCTAATATCAATACATTGCAAAACAAGCAAAATAAAACTGATAAATACATAGACATAGCGAGACAACTTAATTTTGACCTGTCAAAGTCTGACTTGACGGAAGACCAGAAACTTTCACTGATGTCATTGTTAGGAATGAATCGTGATGTATATGCAACAAACCTCTCAGAACTTGGCTGTACAGATCTCTACCCGCATCGAATAGATACAGGTCAGGCGAAACCGATACAACAGCGCGTTTACAGAGCTACACCAGCAGGCAAGAAAGAGATAAGCAAACAAGTGAAGGAAATGGTAGAGCACGGTATCATCGAACCATCGCAAAGTGAATGGCAGAGCCCTGTTGTTTTAGTTAAGAAAAAGAACAATGAGTTTCGTTTTGCCGTAGATTACCGGAAACTGAATGAGCTGACGGAAAAGAAGGTATTTCCTCTACCTAGAATGGAAGATATTTTAGACACATTAGGCGAGGCCAAGGCGAAATACTATTCCGTAGCCGATATGTTCCATGGTTATTGGCAGCAGAAGCTCCACCCGGAAACAAAGCACAAATCAGCATTCACTTGTCACGAAGGTGTCTTCGAGTTTAGCAAACTTCCATTCGGATTAAGCAATAGTCCACACTCTTTTCAACTTGCCTTATCTGAGGTTCTAAGAGGCTTGAATTGGAAAATAGCCCTAATTTACATGGACGACATTTTGATATTTTCTAAAAGTTTTGAAGAACACCTGGCTCATCTGAACGCACTTTTTCAAAAGTTAAGAGAAGCAAACTTACGCCTTAAACCATCTAAATGCCGTTTTGCTGCTAAACAAGTAAAATTTTTGGGACATGTATTATCAAAAGAGGGCATAGCTGTAGATACAACAAAAACTGACGCGGTAAGGACCTTCCCTACGCCACAGAATGCAACAGATGTAAAATCATTCATAGGTTTGGCCTCTTTCTACGACGATTTGTCAAGGGATTTTCAAAAATTGCAGCACCGTTGCATAGATTGCTAGCAAAGGGAGCAAAGTTTATCTGGAGCAAAGATTGTGAAGCAGCATTCCAAGAACTTAAACGTTTGTTGATCACTGCGCCAATATTTGCATTCCCCGACTTTTCTAAAGAGTTCATTTTATATACAGATGCATCCCAACAGGCCATAGGTTATGTACTTGGACAAAAAGACAAAAAGGGAAGAGAACAAGTTATTTCTTATGGCGGACGAGCGCTAAAATCTGCAGAGAAGAATTACGCAATAAGGGATCTAGAACTACTTGCACTGGTTGAAGGCGTTAAACCTTGCCAATAGAAAATTTATAATATATACCGACCACAAGGCCCTGCAGTATTATCAAAAGATATCAAAAGAGCAGAACACAGGAAAACTAGCTAGGTGGACAATGTTCTTACAAAGCTACAATTTCGACATCATTTACAAGAAAGGTTCCAGTCACGGAAATGCTGACGCGCTGAGCAGAAGGAGCTATGAGGAAGTCAAACAACAGGCAACCAGTGAGACTGTTTCAACTCAAACTGAGCCACACTGTGCCGACTTTAACCCTATAGCGTCAATTTCTGAAATTACAACAGTTCCACAAGACAAGCTTATAGAAGACCAGTCGAACGACGAAGATTTCAAAGACATCCGCTCTTATTTGATACATCGAGAAATACCGGATAACAATAAAAAGGCCAGAAAAATAATTCTTGAAGTTCAAGATTATATCTTAGAGGATGGTGTACTATTCCACTTGTGGTATCCAAAAGGTAAAGGTCACAGAGCAGACAGGATCGTGAAACAACTGGCCGTGCCACATACACCCCGCGACGACATACTAAAGTTATACCATGATCAATTGTTAGGAGGTCACCACGGAAAGGAGCGTACTTACCAAACAATGAGATATAAATGGTTTTGGCCTTCGATGTACAGCAACATATCATCGTATGTCCAGTCTTGTATAGAATGTCAAAAGGCAAAGCTTGACTGTCACAAGAAACCGTTGCCTCTGCAACCATTGCCAGTCCTTGATGTGTTCCGACGGGTACATATGGATATACTCGGACCATTAAGGGCAAGTTCGGAAGGCTACACTCATATCTTGTTAATAGTATGTTCCTTTTCCAAACATGTAGAAATCTTCCCACTGAAGTCTACTTGTGCCAAGCAAATAGCAAACGTATTTTACAACGAATACATTTGTCGATACTCTGCTCCTGATGCTATTTTAACAGATAGAGGACAGAATTTTCTATCAAATGTTATCAAGGAGGTGTGCAAAATATTCGAAATCAAGAAGATGAATACAAGCAGCTATCGGCCACAAACAAACAGCACATGCGAGAGAAACAACAGGACCATTGTTGAGAAGATACGAACGTATATTGATGACACGCAGTCAAACTGGCCAGAATTACTCCCAAGTATTGCGTTCGCCATGAACACTTCAATTTGCACTGAGTCTACCCAATACAGTCCATATTATATTTTGTACGGAAGAGATTGCAGGACGCCGATCGATACCGTCTTGACCAAACCCACAAATGTTGGCCCAGATGCAAGACAGTATATCGACAAAGTCCACCAACAGTTAATGACAGCCAGAGAAATCGCCCATAAGAATATTTTAGATGCCCAGGAAAAATACAAAGTACAGCATGACAAGAAAGCCAAAGAAAAAAGATTTGAAGTCCGTGATAAAGTATGGCTCGACACCAAGAAGGATTATCACCAAAACTTTGCAACCGATGGGATGGACTATACTACATTACGGAAGATAGGGGGAACCATACATATATGTTGCGAAGATGTTCTGACAATGCACCAGTAAAGGTTCCGACGAATGGGAATAGACTTAAACCTTTTTACGACCCAAAAAACCGACCGACAAATAACGACGGTGAAAATCAAGACGATGAACATGACGATATCCCAGTACAGCCTGACAATGTTGAAAATGACATTCAACCTCCCCAAATAGACGACACAAACGGGACAGCTGACGTACAATTAGACAACAATCAACACACAATTCCAAATGCTAAATTACAAGTGCACAACAACAATGATACAGTTCAGGTGAACAATGAGGGTGACATTGACGATGATTTACACATGGTTGACAAAATTATTCGCACAAAACGTGAAAAAGGGAAGAGATTGTATTTCATTAAATGGCAGGGATTTAGCAATAAACACAATTCATGGGAACCAGAGGAAAATATTCCACAAGAGTTACAACAAGAATATTATGCACAAATTGCACAGCGTAAACGTAGAAGAAAACGTAGATATTAATTTTAATTCTCGAAATCAATAAAATCATTGCAAATATTACTGGCCAAAAAATATTTGTAATGCTTGGTCTCACTAAGTCTGATCAACTTGGTGAGACGGTCAATTTTTTCTATACTGCAAAAACACCATTATTAACTAGATATAATTTTTTTTTAGTATATACAAAGTACGTAACTCAGCATTATAACATAAAAAAAACAAAGTACAAAAATTTCATGATATTTACTCAAACAAGTTTTAAATTTTATTTCATATTGCTCAAACGTCGTAATCTTGGACCCTGTGTGTTTGCACAAGTTTATCGGGTCGTAACATTGGACAAAGAGCACATTTTTTTTAGATCGTACTTTTCATAGCATGATATCTTCAGGGTATAACAATGGTATAAACGCACATTACATGTGTCAGTGTTTTTGGATATTATATTTGGACACCGGGTATAGAAGTTGGACTCGTCACCCAAATTGTATTTCTCGGTTTCTTCTGTACAGGAGTGACGACCCTATGCAGAAGTTCAAATTATAATTTAAAACATAATATAAAGCGATTTGCTTATCAATAAACCATTGTTTTCCTTGCATATTCTGTTTTTATGTTAGCGAAGCACTATATTTTTTTTAAAGTCTGACATTCCCACTACATAAGCTGTTTTCCCCCGAGTTTCCTTGAGACCCCATACATAAATATTTGCCGAGTTTAAAATGTTCCCTTATGGATGGGTAAGCGGCACTCTGCCCGGTATAAAGTAACCTTGCATGTAAAGCATATGAAGTTAGTTCTAGTTAGTATTCATATCCAACTTGCTGTAATAGTTATTACCATAGCTTCTGAGTTCCGTAGTTCCAGTTTTATAAAAGTTCAGTTCGTCATATTTATATTTCGTCCGATGTCTTTTCAAGCGGCATAGATCTACATAACCTACTTTATTTGTTTCAAGGGGTTTAATTTGCAACGACATTGAGTGTTTTAAATGATTGCATTCAAAAGGATAATATATATGTAATATGGAAGAATTCAATAATATAAAAGTGTTTTAAATATGATAAATGAAAAAAAGTTAATGTGATAAAAATAGTAATGTCGTATTCATAGAGGATGATCCGTTGGACAAATGTTCCAGGAGTTTTCAACTGCGCAGTCATGCAAAGATTAGATTTCAAGTAATTTATAATTCGATGGTGTGTATATATATTCCGCATATCGAAAACAGCCCGACGTTCGGCATGGAAAGATTATTTCCAATGGATTACGTCCATGCATACAATGTTGATGTACATTTTATTTAATAAAATTGATATAAAATGAAACTTTTCTGAAGAACTATATGTTGTAATTGTCTTAATGAGTTATATTTCGTGCTGGATCAGGCATTTAGATATGCGCGAGTGTTTTTCGCATGATATTTTAAGATTTAATTGTCGTTTGTCAGTTTTGAAAAGTTGACATTTTGTCTGCATTATTTGTATTTGCGCGCATGTATATATGTAAATATCTAATAAGTACAATGCCCTTTTTAAAAGTTTTGATAAATGTATTTTTGCTGATTCGGAGAATCAGCTAGGAACGGAGGGGGTGATATGACCGTATCATTTTGCCCTTCCGTAAATTGAAATAGATTTTGTATTTTAATTTAAGTTTGATTAATATTTTGTTCATTTCATTTTTCTAAACAATAAGTTTTGAAAATAATTATTGATTAGATGTTTATTTCATTCGTGTTTTGTCGATTTTATTTATTTCATTTTAATAGACAAATCCTCGATTTCACTTTGTTACATGTATTGTACACAAGTATTGTTTATTTTTGTTAAACCGTAAATATCTTTCGGATAAAATGTTTCAAAAGTTATGTCACAAAGACTTTTATTTAATTCGTTCAATTATCACTTATTGTTAATCTGTCAAACCGAAACGGACAATGTTTTAATAACGATTTTTCTTAAGTAACGGATTATCCGACTTTAAGTCAAATTACACTTTTTGGATAAAACTGTAAAAAGTCATTTTATTGGATAACTTAAGTTTCGCTCTTCCTGTCAATCAATTTCTAATCTTTTCTAATCTTTATTGTAATTTTTATTAAATATATTATTGTTAGTTTTTTGTTGACTGTTGAAATATACAGATGTGAAATAAAATATGGAAACTTTATTCAGCGACTTCGCATCTATGTGAAATTCAAAGCTAGTTCCCCAGAAACAGAAACTGTGTGATTAGGGTACAAAAACACCCGGTCATAAATGCATGAGCCTTCACTACGGCACAGCAGAGAGGTATTCCAAAGTTTTATATACTTACGAAACATTTCAAATAATATACTTTTTGGGTCACTTAACATCGGTTCGTTAAAAAGCCAGTAAGCCTTGATGTACCACCGGGTCCAGCTTCCAACTTCGAAAAAAAGAAGAGTTCCAGACTTTGCATTTTTATAGCTTTTTGGGTCCCTTAACATCGGTTCGTAGTAAGCCTAGATGTACCGCCGACTCCAACTTCCTACTTCGAAAAAAAGAAAGGTTCCAGGCTTTGCATTTTTGTCAATTTGCGTCTTATTTCAGCACGAAATTAAGAAAGTTTTCCAGAAAAAGAGGGTTCCAACCACGGCACCATTCAGCCCTGCAGACCTGCCTTTTGTCACTTTTGTAGTCAACCATACAATCATGTATAATCCGTTCGTTTTTTACCAATAAAGATTCTGATTCTAGGTGGTTTCCATGAAGGCCGTCAAGTCAAACTGTCAACGGTTTATTGTAAAAATATTTTATTTTACAGATTTGAGATTTCAAGGGAAAGTTGAAGTCATACGAGATTTAGTGTATGAGATAATGAAATCTTATACATAATTATGTCTCTGGTTTGCCAGAATACTGGTCACGGTAACTCAGAAAATTTGTACGGCAATGAAGATATTAATTTTTCGAAGAGGACACATAGAATGTACATGGTAGAATGGATCCTTGGCGAACTGGCATGAGATAACAAAAATGGATTGACATTTTCAACTAGAAACTTAAGTTTGTGTATACTAATATTATCATATTAAAAAACTAATATTTTATTATTTAACATAACTTTATGGAATGTACGTGGCAGGTTATTGCAGGTTTTAATAAGTCCATTACATAAATTATTGCAAAGCTGCCAAAAGTTGAAGGTCGGTCGATTGGCCATCTACCCATGCATATTAACTTCCCTGCTACATGATGTTGTAATTAGGGAAAATACAAAATAAATTTCCAAGCTGGAATTTTGCTATATCATTTCCTTGTACATTTCACGATTTTGTTAAATACAACCTTAGTGTTGACTCAGAGACACAAATAATCATGTCTCTGGTTGAGTTTACTGTATGTATTAACCCCTTGCTTCACTTAGTTTTACCTATGTGGCTAAGAGAATGT
>MJUU01031405.1:198816-223075 GCA_002080025.1 Modiolus philippinarum | reverse complement strand
AAAAAAATATTTTGTTGATACTTGCTTAAAAAATAAATAAAGTTTTTCATGCGAAGCGCAAAAAATATTTTCTGTCCAGAAAAAAAAAAAACCATACCCCCCTTTCAAGTTAAATGGTCGGTCCCTAAACTACATGTATGTCACTGGTATCAAAAGCGGGTGATGACATAGAGGAGGCACCTTATATCATATGTAAGGTAACAAGTGCCTGTTTCATGATACTACATGTATAGTATTTGAAATTCCCTTTAATATTTCAAGCTGAAGCCAAGTCTACAAATGTACCATGTGTACTTTGTTGTCATGACATCAGAAAAAAATCCATATCAATCGATACCTGGCAATATCTATTGATAGTATTTAGGAAAAGGCTAGTTCCATTTTCTGTACTCCATGCCTGTAGGTATAAATCTGTTATTTCCTGTTGTTATATGTAGATCTGCATTATTTTATAATTATCATAAATATAATCTTGTTCTCCCTAGTATTTATGATGGTGCTTCAATGATAGTTTAAGGAGGATAATGCGAAGATTATTCCATAGTTTAACTGTTCACAGTGCAAATTAAAGTTCTGTTGTAGTTTAAAGTATGTTTCAGAGTAATTAATTGAATTAAAGTGCATTGTTATAAAAGGGGTGGTCAAGATTCCTAAGCACGATGCATTTCAACCATCCCTATTCTTATGAAGCACTTTAATTCAATTTATTACCCTGAAACAAAACTCAGTTTTATTTCTTTACTTGCCCTTTCATGTTCATTGCTTTTGTTGAATAATTTTTCCCATTTTGGCCAGTCAGTTTGCATGTAATTTTTTTTCTGTAACCACTTGACATACTATATATTGTGTATCTAGATGAGATACAGCTTTTGGACTGAATTTTTTTTTTAAATATCAAGTTTCATATCTTTTCTTATTTCAAAGATAATTGCCTAAGCAGCACTCCAGTGTTCAGCGCTTTGATTTTTACATTCATGTTCATTCTTGACAATTGTAGCAACAATATTTATAAACATACAGTCAGTTGTTTGATGTCAGCCTGACACTTTTCATGTTACGTTAACCTCAATGTCGTGGTTCATTGACTTATTTAATTTTTTTTTAATTCACCAGATACTTTAGATTTGAATCGGGCATTAATTTTCTCGACCTTCTGTATTAGGTTCATCATGTGCAGATGATAATGTTTTTATTCTGGCGAGACATATCTGTGTCTACATTTGAAGTAACAACGGCAGTAGAATACCGAAGGAACAAAGGGGTGACATTCACAAAAATCGAAGTCCAAAGACAGGGCAAAAACGAGAACACAGAAAACAATGACGTTAGACACAAAAACAATGACGCCAGACAGACACAAAGCACAGAACCAGAAACCACAACATTCAGAACAAAGGCACTCACAGTGTGAACTCCAGTGAAACTGAATTGTATATCTGTTTCTATCAAACAAAAATTATACTTTCCAGAAAGACCAAGTTGTTGTCTATTTGAGCTTTTTGTTAGCTATTATATTGTTGCAGAAGTCTTTAATCCTTTTTATCTTCATTGATAAATGTCACAAAATTAGAAAAAAACGCAATGCTATTTTATAGCAAAAATTGTTGTATTAATACATGTACATTATATACAAGAAAGAACGTTTTCAATTATAACTATTAATAAAATGTGCTATGCCAGCAAAATGTTTGAAGGGGCTTGAAGGCACTTCATATATATTTTTTGTTGGTTTCATTCATGGAGAACTTTTGATACAATTGTTTTAGAAATATGTATTGATAGGTCCAATGGCTGATACATTTATTGATTGAATATCTCTGAGTAGTTTGTCATATTATTTTGATACATTTTCAGGGAGACAATTTATTGAAAGAAAACAGCTGTCCCCTTTTTGATGTTGGAAAGGTGAGTTTACTTTTGTCTAAAGAACTGTATAGGTACATTTTGACAAAAGCTGATGTTCTTATTTGTCTGTCAAAGGGAGCAGATCAATTACCCTGATATAACTGCAATTTAATAGACCATATCCAAGTTCTGGTATTCAGATTCACCAGTTGTTGTTTGTCCGCCCTACGTCACAAACGTGTCCACCCCATGTGACCAACTTCATGACGTTTTAGGCTCTATGACGTGACGTTTTCTATACTATGACGTGACGTTTTCTATACTATGACGTATTTCAAAGTAGTCTGGTAAATCCTAATACCATAAGTCGGATATGGTCTATTGAAAATTGAGAACATATTACTTGTTAACATGGCATCAAATTAATATGAACCAATACATGTTATTTGAAATGTTTACTATGAGAATCGTTCTTCATGATGAAGAGTCCGTCACCTATGACATCATATACTTGTTTTGATGTCATGTTAATACCAACCTGTTATACAAAAAAAAAATGTGACTTTAAAGCCTCAGAAAAATAGTTTTAGTTGGAAGTAGTTTGATAATTTTGCTAGAATAAAAAAAAAATGAAATACTAATGAATTTATTTTCATGCGTTCACACTAAATTTGATCCTGATTAAGTTAAGCCACAATGCTTAATCCTGGTGTGAATGCATTGTTTATCAACTTGATTAATACCCGAGTTGATCTGGATTAACTTTTATAGTGTGAACCAGCCCTTAGTGTCTAACTCTAATGCCTCAACATATTGCTTTAGTATATTGTACATTTGAATTTATCTATTAAGTTACTAGTCATGTTCAAATAAGATATTGGTTGGATGTTTTGTGTTATGGTACATGAATTTGAATAATACTGAAGCATAGAAACATGATGTTTAAAATGTATATTGAAGATGTCTTATACTTTATTATAGCTTGTAGATATGCAGTGGAAATTGGGTGTAGCTGTAAGCTCTGATAGTTGTAGGAATCTCAATTCATCTTTTGTTACCATGACATTAAAAGTTGCTGACAGTTCGGGAAAATTATCAACACATGCATTTGAAATGGATATACCTCAATTTAGGGTAAATTTTTGATTATCAGATAATTGTCCAAATAACCTATGAATTATCTTTGCATTCAACCATAAAGAAGAAAAAGTTTATTTTTTGTCTCACCTAGTCTAAAGGGGGATTTAAGCTTTTGCCACTACTTGGCATCTGTTGTCTGTCTGTCCTGGTTCAGCCTAAAACTCATTTCTGGCAGGTCTGCACTCTATCCAAATGGCCTCTTTCATGGAACATAGTATAACTTTGGACTTTATTTAAAAAGAAAGTAAGAGATATTCTGTGGCAATTAAAAATCAAACATATGCACAACAGTCCTCTTTAAAAAAACCAACACAAAAATAAACTGAAGAGCCTTCAACCTTTTTGAAAGGTAAGTGAGAACTGAACCGTCAATCCAAAACGGACAATCCAAGGATAATGGCAACATCAGAAACAAAAAAGAAAAAAAACAGAGACACAACATGGAAATGGCACAGAAAGGAAAAAAGAAGACACACACACACACAAAGATGAACAACACGGACCCAATAAAAAACCATGGATGAGATCAGGTGCACCAGTAGAGTTAGCATCTGCTGCTTCTTATAAGACACCCGCCATGTTGAACATGTCGAATCCGGTAGAGGAAACAACAATTAAGCTTTAGAGGGAAAGATCTGTTGTCATCTGGGAAACAATTATCCCATAGCGGTCCACAAGATGGTGATGTCGACCGTAAAACTTCTGGAGGGATGACTTCAAGATTTGGGTAACATACCCTTGTTAAAGTAGCCTATTTGTGAGTAACCGGGCTCTATCAAGGAAGTCACTGTATCGAACACATGCTCTTGTATAGGGAATGAGCTGGGAGATTTACTATTGGAAAGGTGAAGTCATCGCGTCTGTCGTACAACTTAGTTTGAAGTCTACCTCTCTTGTCAATTTCAAGGTGAAGGTCAAGGAACGAGGCTGATGTAGAAGTGTCTGTAGTATCTTAATTTCGAGCTCTTTTTGGATAGATCAAATGAAGAAAATCGCCAAAGCGAGGGTTGTTTAGTGACAAAATATCATCTATATAATTTAGACCAAATCGATACACATTCAAAAAAATTACCTCATTTTGAAACAACAACATCATATATATTCAGCCTTGGTTCATGTGGTTGGGGCTATTCCATTAAAATGGATGTGGGTAGGTAGGAAGGGCTTTTCAAAGTACCCCCACAACCAACAAACTGTTTTAGATAATTTTACATAAAACTAAAGGGAACATGCTAAGAATGACCTACGACCCATGTCCAATCATCAAACTGCCCTTCCTACCCCCCCCCCCCCCCACATCCATTTTAATGGAATAGCCCTTACAATATTTTAAAAAAATGTCATGCAGGTCTGAGCGCTATTCAAGATAGCGACCAGCGCTGAAGATAATTTAACATTTGACGGGAAAATAAAGAGGTATGCAAAGTGCAGTATGATACCACTATAACAAATTCAAGAAGAGTCTTTTTAGACAAGTTGACAGAAAATAACTATAATTTAGAAGTAAAATGTCTGCTTAACAAATTATCTAAATATGCATACCCATTAAAAACAGGTGAACTTTTTTTACATTACTTTACAACAGCAAGATTTTGGTCCCCATTGGCCCTTAATTGCTAGAAAATTGTAAATTATTCAGTACTGTACCAAAGCTGACCTCATGAAGAATCCAATGATACAAAACCCATTAAGATCAGATCAAAATAAATAAAAATTTTAAATATTTTGCAATTTGGATTATTATTGGCAAGGGTCCAGGTGAGTAATACAGGTTCTCGGAAGCTTCTCTTGTTTTCTTTAAGATTATCAACAACTCAACACCATGTATATATGGTGAAACTATTACCAGCTTCATATCCCAATAATTATAGTTCATTAAATGGCATAATAAATATCTAGGAAGTGACTATATTTCAAACCAATATATATAAAGTAAAAGCTTGATGTACTGATAATGTTGTTTGATGAAAGTATTTGAATTTGAATATTTTGTATTTTGTAGAACCTATCAAAGCAGCTTCAAGACATGGCAAAAAGTATGGAATTGTTATAATATTATAGATAACAGAAGAAAAAATGTTTTTTTTTTAAAATGAACTGCAGTTGTCTTATTGCATTAGAGTATACAGTATGCTTCTGCAAAGTTTATAAAGACAACTAGATATTTTTAAAGATCCTGAACAGTTAGAAATAATGACAAGTATGTGAACTTTACTATTTGACATACATGTTTTGAATGGTAAACATTTTGTGGCATGTCTTGTATCAATATACATGTATGCCAAGATTTTGTAGCAATTCTTATATTACAGTATGATCTTGGGTTAGTGTTGGACATTAATTTTTGTGGATTATATTGTTTTTCAATAGAGATTATGACCTCATAAATGATAAATAAAGTCATGAAAAAAGATGAGTATTATATCAAACTTGCAAGGTGTAGTTTAGGAAAGATTATTTTTTACTTTTATGGGAGGATAATTTATTTAATCAGACATGTGCCATCTCTACAAAATACATGTGAATAGACCATATCTGGGTTCTGGTATTTAGATTCACCAGCTGTTGTTTGTCTGCCCTACGTCACAAACATGTCCGCCCCATGTGATCAAGAAAGTACTTTCAACAACATGTTTCATGACGTCTTAGGCTTTATAATGTAACGTTTTCTATACTGTAACATGGTCTGGTAAACCCTGATACTAGAGCTCGGATATGGTCTATTGTTCATTGATGATATGATTTCTATTTAAACAAATAATCAGTTAATAAATCAAATAAGTCTATTTAAGCAATAACAGTACATAATTTGAATACCCGAGGGCGTCAATCATAGATTTGACGGTCAATATGCAGTTTATAGGCGACGGGTAGCGGAGCCTGTGAAAGGATATTTTGACCGTCAAATTAAGAATGACGCCCTCGGGTATTCAAATTACGTACTGTTATTGCGATTCTAATGCAACAAATCAATTTCATGTTCTATTTTTAACTCTTGAATTTGTAACAATATTAGGAACCAGACTAAACAGGAAACCTACTTTGTCCCAGGTGTGTAGATGGTGGAACTGACGGTCAGTTTTGACCAATCAAAACCTTCGTTATATAAATGTTGCATTGGAATACATCATTGATTACAGTGATGGTTCTCTACAAAATCAGTATTATATTGCCACTGATACAACATCCTGATTTCTTAAGCCACCATTTACTTAGTTTCTACATCTTATTTATTTTTGTTTGTTTTGTCTTTGTCATTTTGTCTCCATTTGTGTTACATCTGAATCGTCAAGTTTTCGTTTTGAATTATAAGTCTTTCCCTTATCTGCCCTTTTTTGTCATGGCATTAGTTTGCTGATGTTATTAGATAAATCTTTATCATATCTATTTTCCATCACACACCATTGAAAATTGTTTTGATAAACGTTTACTAATCCAGATTCAGATATATCATACATATAAGAGCAAGTTCACTGTTATTTTCCACATGCATAGTTTACATAGTATTAGGTAAAAACATTTATAATTGATTTGATTATACAACAGTGAATCTGACTTTACACTAAAGTCTGTGAAGTGTCAGCCACATGTAAATAAATATACATTTTGTATTGTACTTCAGTTACATGTAAGCCTAAATTTTGAGGACTTTATTATTAAGTACATTTACCTAACACCCTTCTTTTTCATAACATACATGTATTATGCATATTACGTAGCTAATAGATATAGGTTTTTTTACATGTATGGGCATTAGATTTTTTATTAGTTATCTGTTGATCGTTGTATAAAGGACTTTTTGTAATGCATTCATATATTAATTGATTATAAAAATAGCTAGTTTGGCAGAATGATATTCTGTGAATCTCTTTTTGTCTTTTTTTTATAATTTCAGAAAAAATGACTGTTTATTAAGTATAACATGGTCTATTTACACAGCAACTGTTGACCTTTATAAGACTTCCAGAATTATATATCAGTCGTTATTTTTCTTATGAATAGGAAAAGTAATACAGTGGAACTTCAATGGCTCACACACCCAATGCACCGTTGAAAACAGTTCCAAGTAGAGGTGTGTTGAAGCTATGAAGATTGAACACTGTTTAAGGTAGATAGACAGTAATATTCATATCCATGAGATTTTGTTGCAAGTCGGCACAATTGAAGAACCAATCCTACTTACCCGAAATCTGTAATAAAAAGTATAGGTCACCATGCTTGCTTTTTCTAGAATTGAGATCAACGTTTTCTCATTTTTAGCCATTTTTTCACCATAATTTACATACGGGGAAAATATGGAAAGGCAACTTTTTATCCATGAGAATTTGATGTTTTTTTTTTTGTGAGCCGGTAGTTTATGATGTAATTCATTGGTTACAATAATAAAATGTATATGTCACCATGCTTTTCACGGAGATATTTTGCAAAGTTTCCGGATCAAACATTGTTTACGGGAAAAGGGAGTTAATTCACGGCAAACTAAACGAAATGTGACGTTTCACATTTGTCATTCAATTATCACGTCACAAACGAAAAGCTGTCATATTACGTGGCACGAAAATCAAACCTACCCCGTATCTGGCTCTTTATTTTTCTAATGCGCGATTGAATTGCGCAGGGCAACAGAGCCTATCTACCTTAAATTTAATTAAAGGGTCCAGATAAAGGGTTTGAGACATCCATGATGTTCCAGTTATTGTAGTTCAAGCCATTGAAGAACAATTGTACCTAGTGTAAATGTCTTTAATTTTTATGATGGTGATGTACAGTCCTAATTAAGAGACAAGAGGAAATCTTGTACATCAGAATGACTAGATCTTTGTTCTATATATGAATTGAAATCAATGTAAACAATTTTATACATGAAAGATTTTTTTGGCTAAATATATTTGTAAGAAAGAAATCAAAATTGTCTCTTGTTGTTATTTGGTAAAATAACAAAAAAGAACTATTGGGAAAAATTAATTGCCATTACAATTACTAGAAATCTCAATTTGCAGGAAAGTTTTTTTGTTTTGGTATCTTTTTTAAGTTTTGCTTATTATTTTTGTATCTTACTTGTTATCACTTTGTCATAATATATTAAGATAATTGATCTGATTAATTTTACTGTGATAGAAAATGCATATCTGTCTTCATGTTGAAATGTTAAATTATTGTAAAACAAAATGTTCCTTTCAGTATTCTACTGCCGTTGTTTCTTTACCAGTACATATATATATAAGACTTGTTTGTTGAAAGATACATACTACTGTGTATGTAGATGTATTTAATGTTTTTCAAATCACAGTTGTCATAAAATGCACAACACAAGTTTGCATTCATTGGAAAATGTATGTTTCTTTCTTTGTTTTCATGTGTCTGGCATAACAAAAGTGACTGATCCAGCTGCTATTTTACAATTATTCATCATGTCATGTGGTGATGTATTTTCATCATTTATGAATTAGGATACTTTTGTGTGAATTTATAATTAAATGTAGAATACTCATTTATGAAGCATCAACCATTTATTTGTATAATAAAGACAATGTACTTGGAAATACCATTGTTGTTTCTTATCCCATGGTTTGCTTGATAAACATGTCACATGCTGTTTTAACTTGTGTTGTCATGCAGTTTTGATAAGACTTTTCTATTTGAAGTTGTAACACACAAAATTCATTTCAATTTAAATTTTATTATACATATCACATAAATTGTGAAAAAAAATGGTAAAAATAATCAGATTTAAATGCCGATTAATAGATGGATAGCATTTTTCAGTCTTAGACATCAACATATACCATTAAAAATAATACATTAAATACATTCATACAACATATAAAGCAGACACTTTAGAAATTGAGATTTTTTTACTCCATTTTTGAATCTGTTGATATTTCTAGTCGTCTTTAGCTTCAAAGGTAATCTATATCAGTTCTTTATGGCATTACAAAAAGAATTGCTTGAGGAATGGCAGTTTCCAGATGGAATATAAAAATTCCAATTGTCCAAATTTAATAAGTATTATGACTGTCAATATTTGACATTTTTATGAAACTCTGATAAATATTGAAAGGTGTATATAAGATGAAATAAAAGTTTTCACGGAAAGCTTAATATATCACAAGGACCAGGCCTGTCCTTGTGTTATGGCTTTCAAGCTTCATGTCAACCTTGTTTAATGGGCCATTTCCAATGATGAAACTTCAGGTTCTATTTAACATAAAATTATAACAATGTTTACAGCTTTGAAAAGAACAAAACGTATAAATAAGCAATTACTGCCATTAAAAATGCTAAAATAGCAAGAACATCTTTTGTAGTTATTCTTCTTGTCTTTGGATCACTTTGGTCTGGATTGAGAACCTAAAATTAAAGCAATTTGAATTAAACAACGGCAGTAGAATACCGAAGGAACAAGGCAAGCGATGACCACAAAATTTGAAGACATAGCAAAAATGGCAACAGAGAAAAACAAAGACAAAACAAGGACTTGAGACAGCTACAATGCAGAGAAAATAAAATTAGACATTAAGAACTAAGGCACTCATAATGTGAACTCCCATGAAAACCGGGAGTGACATCAGGTGCTCCAAATAGGTAAAAAAAGAAGGGAAACGGGGAATATGTCAAAGAGACAGCGACCCAAAGGGGAGTAATAACAAGTCAAAGCCACCATAAGATCTTCAATGAACGGTGAGGAATGTAAGCATGTCCTGCTCCGCTAACGGCACCCGTCACACTATCAGTGAGTCAATCCAGGGTTGAGTGAAATCCGGTTATGACAAATCGCCGAAGACAAGAAATTTAGCTTATATAGTTTTCATTTTGGACACATACACGTCATATCTGTAAATTAGGTCATGGTGACGGCCATAGAATTTCTGAAGAGATGGTAGTAAAAAAAAGGCAGAACAATTACTGACTAAGCAGCGTTTGGGACAGTGTTTTTGCTGTTTTAAAAAAATCACTGTATAAAGTACATGCTCGTCAGTAACGAATCAATTGTGAAATGTACACTCCATAGGCTGGAGAGGTAGGTATATTGCTGCTCAGAAAGTGAAAGTTCACAATTTGGAAGTTAAAAGTATCACGTTTGCCATATAGCTTAGATTTCAAACGTCCATCTTCGTAAAGATCTAAGTACGTAGCTAAAGTAGGTGTATCAGTAGTCTCTTTAATTTCAAGCTCATTGGGATAGATATGGTGTAAATATTCCTTGGATTTTGGATTATGAAATGAAAGTACATCGTCTGTCTAGCGGAAGGACTGGGCTTAATGTTTTTGTTTTTTCTGTGTTCGCCCTTTTAAAAACTTAATTGTTGAATCTATTATCTAACTTGATAACTTGTATGACTATTTTAAATAACAAAAACCAAACTTACGGTAATTTAAGTTTCTTGATATGGCCATTTCGACAACTTTTGTCTCTTCGGTGCAGATGGAATCAAAATACTTGGAAGGCCATAATCCAAACTGTATGTTATAGCTTATAGAGAACAAACAGCCAATAGGATCTAAAAGGAAAGCCAAAAACAGCCAAGGAGAGAGCTATGCAACAGGGAGATACTCCTTAGGTTTGAACACCTTTCCAATTTTTGGATTAGTTTTGAAATACTAAACATTTTGTCGCTTCATGCTTATAGTACTCGCTGTGTAATTACATTTTCCTACATGATTTTCGATTTTCTTTTTAGACATGAAATACTGTTTGAGTGAACATGCTTTACCAATAAATATTGGACTTGAAATATTTTCATGCAACATTCTAACTAAAACACTTTTTATTAGAAATGTTGCATGTGTTCTCTATCAGCTGTTTAACAATTTTTGATTTTATGGTTTTTCAAACGTTTAGATTTTATCTGCACTGAAGAGACATAAGTTGTCGAAATGCGTATATGCAGAAAATAAATTCACAGTAACTTCGGCTTTTAGTTACTAGTTATTTTAAGATCTTTCTGGGTAGATATTCATGTAAACTGTCTATAGCAGCTTTGTAGGATTAACTGTACATTCATCATATTGACTTGCACTTGGCTGTTTTCATAAATAATTACAAAAAGACGCTTTTTCAGAACTTGGTTGTAAAGTGACCACCAATTGAGTAGCAATTGTCCCTATTATACTAGTATTCTCATGCATAATCTCTTATCCAACTATATATAATATGGTTTATCATCGCTTTTCCCAAACATAAGTTGTAGAATCTTTTTTTTCCAAAATATATGTGCAAAATGATGTTTACTAATACATAAACCACCATTTAATTTATAAAATGTCCGTTCCAAGTCGGGAATATGACGGCTTGCCAAAAATGTTCTGTGTTGGTTTGTGTTTCCTTGATTCTGTCGTATGTTATACGGATTTTCCTTACTGGTCTCCCCCCTTTGATTGATTCGGACTTTTGTTGTCACTTTTATTTATTGTCAAAACATAGCAACTGCTAATATATTCTTTCTAAAGTCTCAAATATTGTCATTACTTCTCCCGAACATGATGTGTTCAGATTTTGTACTACAAGATCAAGCTGATTTATATGTCAGTTGGATGTAACATTAGACACCTTGTACTTGCTTCTACATGAAATATGAGTTTCTTTGAATACAATAAGAGCTAATGAAACAAAAATGTCTGTAGGTAAAATGACTTGTCAGACTGTTTAACAGATAGGATGCATTTATCATAAAGCTTATGGTCTGTTATCAAGCTCTTTCTGCAACGTGGTATGGAATTATTCTAGTGCAGCAAGAATGTCAGTTAACAAACTTATGGTTTATCATTCAGCTGTTTCTTCTGAGTGGTGTTTGGCTAAGGCTAAGGCAGCAACAATGTCACTTTACCAAGATGACCTTTGTTAACAGTCTTTACCTCTTAACCTTGATTTTATGAGAAGGTGTATAATTCTCGATAACCATTCTTAGAAGGGTTATGATTGTTACAAGTGTACTGAGGTGTTTATAGTACCCAAAATTTTACATCTTAATGTAGGCTGTGTCCTCTAGCAAATTATTTTGAAAACAGGCGAAATTCCCCAAACAGGGACTATAAACTAACACTATACAGTTTATGCAAAAAAAAGTTCACCCTACACTTTTTGTTCCGTTAGTTGTATCTTCCCAATCAATTTAAATCCATCGCACATGCTACTTCTCTAACCCTCAAAAAAGACCAAGGTGAAGGTTTGAAAAACATATTCTTATCTCTGTAAAGAGATATAACAAATCTGTATCACAAACATCATCGGCATAGACAAAGCTAAAAATCACAGTGTGATTGATATACAAGACAATACAGAAAACAAAAGCACCTTCAAAAAACTGTCAACCGCAATTTTTTGACTTGGTACACGCATTTCAAATGAAATTGCGGGTTAATCCGGTTTAGCGCCAAACCTTCCCTCCCATTGCAGTAGTGTCTGGTAGCAACTAAACAGCCATTGCTATTGAAAGGTCGTAGACAGTTAAAAGAAATGATCATCCCAATATTAAATAAGCAACTTCCAAAAAGTAAAGTTTCTTTCTAATGACCGCGTAGACACACGTAAAGCTGTTAGTATGCCCTCGCGCAACGGAGTTGGGGAGTGGATATACAAAAATTGTAGAACGTCGCCCGTCCATCTATCCAAGTGTCCGTTCGTTCGTCCTAACCCGAATTTAAGTTTGCGTCATGGTTCGTATCTGAGAAAAGACATGTGGCACATCGATCATCTCTGGGCAGCGGATGCTTCATGGAGAGTGATGCTGCTTCAGATGATTATTGTGTCACTCTGACCCATATTTTATGCTTCAATTACTCAGGTTAAAGTTTCCATTAAGATTTTTATCTGAGAAACTATATGTGGCACATCAATCATTTTTGTCAGTAGATGCATCTTGGAGAGTGATGCTAATTCAGATGATAATTGGGTCAGTCTGACCTATATTTATGATTCACTGCACTACAAAAGTCAAATTGTCTGAATTTACCAATTTTTGTCTCATTTTATCTGAAAAATTACTCGACATTCTTTATTGTCTGGAATATACTTAAAAATTCTTGACTTCGTCTGAATTTTTCTTAATTATTTCTTAAAATTCTCGACACTATTCTTAATTGTCTTGACACATCTCTCGAAATTATGAAATAAGTCTGATTGTGTCTCGACACATTCTCAACAGTCTGAACAGAGAATGAATTTGTCTCGACACATTCTTAACTGTATGAACATTGTCTGAAATAGTCTCAACTTATTAATGATGGTCTGAATATGTCTGGATTTATTCTCAACAGTCTGAACAGAGTCTGAATATGTCTCAACATATTCTTGACAGTCTGAACAGTGTCTGAAAATGTCTAGACATATTCTCAACTGTCTAAAATGGTCTGATAAAGTCTAGATTGTATGAAGACAATTAGATAAAGAACAATTTGATTTAATTTATAAGATAAATTTCTGATGAAATTGCAAATCTTAAATAAATTAGAATAGAAATTAATTTCCTTATAAATAAAAAAATTTCAAAAACTTTTAAAAAATAGGGGTTCTTACTGCCACTCATACCATTAAATATGTGTGCAATATACTAGTACAACAGGTGTTGACCCCTCTTATGCATTTTTCATGAGGGCCGAGGTCACAACCTAGTTATTCTCAATAAGCAAGATAATTACTTACTATGTAGAAGCTACATATACTTAACAAATTATTAACCATTTGATATATATATGCCATTTGATGTGCAGTAAAATGATGCTATATCTGCTTTTCTATAAACGAGTACTTAATCTGTCCTAGAAAATCATTTTAGCTAGCACATAAAAAATACCATGCTAGAATTAAGCAGACAATGTACAGATTATTTCACACAATTATGATCCTCCGTCTGGGCAGGTAATCATAGGGGAGCGTATTCAGTTTTAAAATCCAAGTAATTACTCATTCGGCACATATCTATATTTTAGGTCTCTTACAACCCAAACTGAATGGAGAGTCAACATCTCTGCCCATAGTCATACCATTTCTGAATAATTTATAATCGAGTATAATATTTTGATCATCGTTTCAAGTATAATATTTAATCCCCATACCCCAAATTTAAATTGAAATAAAAAAATATAGAACTTATTAAGAAAGAAGTCTCATGAAGGTATCTGAATTATTTGTCCCAACAGGGACAATGAGCAAGCAGTTTGTATAGTCAATTTAAAATCTGAACACAGCAGAAATTTAAAGACGTCTGCAGTATTTCTTAGGTTCCCTCTTTATTAGCTTGTTTCATGAAATTTTTCTTTTTATTCACAAATATCAAAAGTGTTCAGGGGGTCTGCATACAAATGACATGCATTAAATTTATTTATCCAGGATTGGGAAACAATTTAACAGCATTACCAAATAAGGAGAATTGATGAGTTTTGAAAAGTATTAGATTTGTATATACTATATATACTATACATAATGTGAAACTGCTTGTAAATTGCACTTGTACAATAAAATAATAGATGAATAGGTTTACCTGAGACAATATCACTTACCTGTGACAATCTTTGTTTATATTCCTGTATACATGTAGTCTAAAGGTTTACCTGTGACAATATCACTCACCTTTGACAATCTTTGTTTATTGGGGGTATTTTTAATGAATTTATTCCTGTAGTCTAAATCTCAAAATTGATTGCAGAAAAAATGTAAAATTTAACCTAAGCAAATTATTAATCCTTTATATAAGTTAGGAAACAATTTCATATTAAAAACAGTATATTATTTGTAAATAGTTTTATCCATGGATATAAAATGATAAATGTTGACAACATAATTTTCTGTAATTGTGAAGATAATTAAAATACATGTAGGTAAATGTATGATGAAATTGGACTTTGAATAGAGAAACATCACATAATACCCATACATTAATAATTTCGGATAAAAATAATAATATATTGAAACTTTGTGTTTTTAAAACATTTGGGAAAAAAAGATTCCTTGAAAAGTTTACAATCCCAGTGAATTTCTTTCATTGCATTTTTAATGTTTATTTTACTTTATTTATTACTATTAAAGGGTGATTTTACACAATTGTAGAAATGGAACACAATTCTAGCAAAATAAGGTAAGATATACAGTTTAAAACAGTCAAGATAAATAATATGAAATACATCAAAAAAGAAAATTTATCAAATAGTGAGAAATTTCCAATTTCTATACAAAATTAGGATATCGCAAACATGTCGAGAAATTTCTAGACAAAATTAAGAACATCGAGAACATGTCGAGAAATTTCAGACAAAATGTATAATGTTCAGAATGTCAAGAATTTCCTTAAAAAATTTTCATGCTTATTCAGACTGTCGAGAATGTGTTGAGAAATTTTAAGGCAAAATTAATACAATTAAGAATTTGTCGATAAAATTTCAGACATTATGGAGAATGTTAAGAATGTTGAGAAATTTGTCAAGAATTTTTCATACAAATTCAGACTGTCGAGAATGTGTCGAGAAATTTTAAGACAAAATTAATACAATTAAGAATTTGTCGAGAGAAATTAAGCATAAAATCAGACATTAAAGAATGTCGAGTAATTTTTCAGACAAATTCAGTCAAAAATTGGTAAATTCAGACAATTTGACTTTTGTAGTGCTGACTGAGGTTAAAGTTTGTGTTAAGGTTCATATCTGAGAAACTACACATGGCACATCAATAATCTTGGGTCAGTTGGTGCGTCTTGGAGAATGACCGTTTCATACATACATTCTGGGGTCATTCTACGTCTTCAATTCACATGCTTCACTATGTTTACTTGTTCTAAACGCAAATAGTCTATACTGATAAGTAGTACTAATAAAGTGAGAATGGAAAAGAAATAGTCCAAAAGACAATGACAAAATCGGAAACGCATAGAAACATAGACGTCACACAACTACTTTCGAATTTCAAATAAAAATGGGAAAACACGGACCGCGTCAAAATATGGGCGAGATGAGTCGCACCAGTAATGCTAATTCAGATGATAATTGGGTCAGTCTAACCTATATTTAAAATTCAGTGACTGAGAAGGTGTTAAGGTTCATATCTGAGAAACTACCACTACAAAACACTAAAAGTCTGAAATGGGCACTTTTTGTACTGAAAAGTACCAGTCTTAACTAGTCTGAAAATTACTAACGTAGTCTCGACCAATGTCTGATTCAGTCAGAAATTTACTGAACCAGTCTCGACTAGTCTGGACCTGTACTGAAAAAACTCGACCTGTCTCGACTAGTTTGGACCTGTACTGTAAGAGTCTCGACCTGTCTCGACCAGTCTGAACTTGTGCTGTAAAGTCTCGACCTGTTTCAACCGGTCTGATATAGTACTGAAAGAGTCTCGACCTGTCTCGACCAGTCTGAATTAGTACAAAAAGAGTCTTGACCTGTCTCGACCAGTCAAAAGTTGTAATGAAATGGTCTTAAGCATGGAAATCTCTTAAATATGCTTTGAATCAGTAAATTAATTTAGTGTTTAAAAATTATCTCAAATCAACCCTTCATGCATTGATTGCAAATTTGTTCTCAACTGCTTTCATTACTGTTTTATAAAAAGTATACATTATGTATAGTCCCTGGTACCACTAATCAAGTTATCAAACATGTGGTTGCCAAAAATTGGTATTCATTAGGTACTTTTAATATTCACAGATGTAGTATAAAAGGTACATTTATAAATATACATAAATATAAAACACACAATTTTGACCTGAGGCCATGTTTGTTAGTTGAAGGTGAAAGTGATGATGAAAATCAACTCAGTTTGCAATTTGCAATAATTAACAATTTATAGAATAAATAAGAAGGAAATGTTTGAATTAAAATTTCATCTACACAATTTTTCTGCATTTTTTAAAATTGATTCCTATTTTCTCTTATTTAAGAAGTGATTAAAATGTTAGAGTTTCTGATCGACAATATATTTGTCCAGTTTGGAGGACTTGTTTTTCAACAGACTATCGGAATTCCTATGGGCACAAACTGTGCGCCTCTCCTAGCCGATCTGTTTCTTTACTCTTATGAAGCTGAATTCATCGAAGGCTTCTTCAAAATAAAGATAAAAAACTGGCCGAATCCTTCAATTTTAGCTGAAGATGATATAGATATAGATGATATTTTTTCACTAAACAACCCTCCCTTTGGTGATTTTCTTCATTTGATCTATCCAAAAGAACCCGAAATTAAGGATACCACAGACACTTCTACATCAGCCTCGTTCCTTGACCTTCACCTTGAAATTGACAACAGAGGGCGACTTCAAACTAAGCTCTACGACAAACGCGATGACTTCACCTTTCCAATAGTAAACTTCCCTTTTCTTTGTAGCAACATCCCAACAGCGCCGGCATATGGAGTTTACATCTCCCAGCTCATTCGCTATTCAAAAGCCTATGTTCGATACAATGACTTCCTTGATAGAGCCCGGTTGCTCACAAATAGGCTACTTCAACAAGGGTATGTTACCCAAAACTTGAAGTCATCCCTCCAGAAGTTTTACGGTCGACATCACCATCTTGTGGACCGCTATGGGATATCTGTTTCCCAGATGACAACAGATCTTTCCCTTTAAAGCTTAATTGTTGTTTCCTCTACCGGATTTGACATGTTCAACACGGCGGGTGTCTTATAAGAAGCAGGAGATGCTAACTCTACCGGTGCACCTGATCTCTACCTCGGTTTTTTATAGGGTCCGTGTTGTTCATCTTTGTGTGTGTGGTGTCTTCATTTTTACCCATGTTTTGTCTCTGTTTTCCTTTTTTTTTGTTTTGGTGTTGCCATTGTCCTTGGATTGTTTGCTCTTGGATCGACGGTTCGGTTCTCACTTACTTTATTTAAGATAATAATTATAATATGCAGAGATTTGGGTTTGACTTCAACAAGAGAATATATTTGATATTAATTTTTGAGAAAAGAATTATTTATTTTTATTTAAGTAACAAATTTCTATATGTATTAATTAAGGATTTATGTTATTGATACAGACCTTTTATCTTTTACTAAGTATGCTATAACATGTCTGAAGGCTCAGTTTATTCAGTAAAATGAAGTTACAAAAACACTTTATGTTTTATTATTTTTTTAATTGTCATTTAATTTTGAATGCTGAGCACCTGTTATATTTTTTTCTACTTTTATAACACGGGTCAAGACTCTTTCAGTACTAATTCAGACTGGTCGAGGCAGGTCGAGACTCTTTCAATACAATATCAGACTGGTAGATATTTTCTAGTACTGGTTCAGACTGGTCGAGACAGGTCGAGACTCTTTCAGTACTTTATCAGACTGGTTGAGACAGGTCGAGAATTTTTCAGTACTGGTCCAGACTAGTCAAAACAGCCTCTTTTTTGTTTTTGATATGCATACAGGGAAAAAGTGTATTTGTGTACTTCTCTCTTATTTACATCCCTTTACAGAGACAATGTAATCACAGGACTGCATGTTTTCACACTACTTTCATTCTGGAAGAAAAATCTTTAAACAATTGAATTGATTTATTATTTGTCAATACTGGTTGACTTAATCAAGTAAATGTAAATCTTAAGGTACAATTTTTACCAGGAGAAATAGATATCATTATCTCAATACCTCAATATTGTATACCAGGGGTGATAACCAAAACTTTAATGAGAGTTATTTTTCGTACAATGCTTTTTTGGGTGAAACATTTTAATTTGCAGGTATCAAGCTTGCATTACAACACAATTCATTTTGATCTACACGTGCATTCCTTAAAACAAATGTTATATTTGAAAATAACTGCTTAAACTTATTTACATAAGAAAAATTACCAAAAATTTTTATGTGGTAACAAATTTAAACCATTACAGCTATGGAAATTATATACTAGGGGAGATAACTGAAATGTCTTAGTTTGAAGTAATTCAGAGTTGTCCTTCTTTCAATACTTTTGGGTGAAAATTTCACATAACAGCCTTCCAAAATTTGTTTTTATTGTAGTATTGGCACAACATTATTTTCTTTGTTTAACCTACGGTTAAATATTAACTTTTTGTATATAAATTTATTTTTATGTATATTGAAAAATATGGCACATAAGTTTTCACAGAATAACAGTTTTAAAAATGTTCAGAAAGGATCAGATAAAAAAAATATAACTTGCATGGATGATTTATTTTTACGAGAAACATCCTATTTTCTTTGAGCTCAAAAATTATGCGTATTTATTTACATGTTAAATGACAAGTAATCTTTTGCAGATAGCTTCGTATAACTGTCAAGGACTGAATTCTACAGAGAAACGGAGAGATGTATTTGAATTCTTAAAAGCCAAACATAGTAATATTTATTGTCTGCAAGATACCCATTTTACAAAGGAAAATGAATTGTCGATAAGAAATCTTTGGGGAGGACAATGCACTTTATAACTCTTATAGATCTAACCAAAGGGGTGTTGCAATATTTTTTACCAAAAATTTTGAATATAAAATATACAGGTCAAAAATGGATGAGGGGGGAATTTATTAGGGCTAGATATTGAAATAGAACAAAAATGCATAACACTCATTAATATATATGGACCAAATACAGACTCTCCAAGGTTTTATGACAAGGTTAGTGAAGTTATCGAAACCTTCAATAATGACTCAATAATTATTACAAGGGATTACAATTTAGTTCAGGACCAAGTTTTAGACACTCAAGGTTATAGATCAATAAACAATCCAAATGCAAAACAAAAGGTACATGATTTGAAAGATGTATTTAATTTGGTGGATCCATATAGAGAAAGTCATCCAGAAAATAAAAGGTTTACATGGCGGAAACGTAACCCCTTTAAACAGGCAAGACTTGATTTCTTTTTAGTGTCTCAAAACTTCTATCATAATGTACAGGATGTCGAAATACATAACAGTTATAGGTCTGATCATTCCCCAGTAATTCTTAAATTTAAGCTTAGTGATTTTTTAATTGGAAAGGGCCTATGGAAATTCAATAATTCATTACTTCATGACATTGACTATTTGAAAACAGTCAAAGATGTTATTCACAGAGTAAAGGAACAATATGCCTGTTTAATGTATAATAGAGATATATTGGACGATTTAGATTGTTCTGATATTTGTTTCAAAATAAATGATCAATTATTCCTGGAAATACTATTAACAGAAATAAGGGGGAAAACAATATCTTATGCTTCGTACAAAAAAAGAGAGAAAAACAAATTAGAGGATTTATTGTTACAAGATATCCAAAAACTCGAAAGTGAATTAGACGGGGAAGGGTAACTAGAAATTATTTAAGATAAAAAATCTGAACTTAAAGTATTAAGACAAGAAAGAATGAGGGGGCATTATATTAGGTCAAAAATGCAAATAATTGAAGAATATGAAAAACCAACAAAATATTTTATGAACTTAGAATCTCAAAACTTTGTTAATAAAAATATTCCTAAAATTGTAAATGAACAGGGGGTAACCATTACAGACCAGGAAGAAATTCTTAAACAAGCAAAATGCTATTATGAAAAACTTTATTAGAAAAAAGAAATTCTTGCAATACCAGAGTTAATGACTGAATTACCTTATCAGGATATTCCAAAATTAAATGAAACAATGAAAGCAGAGCTTGAAGGAGAAATTACATATACCGAGTTAAGATCTGCAATAAAAAGAATGAAAAAAGATAAAAGTCCGGGATCAGATGGTTTCACAAGTGAGTTTTTTAAATTTTTTTGGTGTAATTTAGGAAAATTTGTTCTCAGGTCAATAAATTATGGTTATAAAAATGGTCAAATGTCTGTAACTCAAAAGCAAGGAATAATAACATGTATTCCAAAAGGAGATAAACGCAAACAGTATATGAAGAATTGGCGACCAATTTGTCTTTTAAATACAACTTATAAACTTGCTTCAAGTTGCATTGCAGCGCGTATTAAATCAGTTTTAGATATCCTTGTAGATAATGATCAAACAGGTTTTATTCCAGGGAGGTACTTCGGTGAAAATACACGTCTGATTTATGATATTTTACTTTTTACTGAAGAAAAGGATATACCAGGTATTCTCCTCCTCATTGATTTTGAAAAAGCATTTGATTCGATATCTTGGGAATTCATACAAAGTGTCTTAGATTTCTTTAATTTTGGAAATTCCATCAAAAACTGGATTAAGTCATTTTATACCAATATAACAAATTGTGTAACTCAAAATTGTTTTCTCTCACAATTCTTTAATGTAGAAAGGGGCTGCAGGCAAGGGGATCCTTTATCACCCTATATTTTTCTTCTTTGTGCTGAAATCTTTGGAATTATGGTAAGGAAGAACAAAGACATCACTGGAATTACAATTGATGATACTGAATACTTAATATCACAATATGCAGATGATACTTCATCAATTTTAGATGGTTCTCCTGAGTCTTTAGATGCATCTCTCTGTACTCTACAAAAATATGCTGATATGTCAGGTTTAAATATAAACTTGGAAAAGACAAAGGTTGTGTGGATTGGAAAGAAAAGATTTAGTAGTGAAACAATGTGTGTCAAGTGGGGATTGGAATGGGGTTCCAGCAGATTTTTATTATTAGGAATCAAATTCTCTGTAAATATTGAAGAAATCCAAGAATTGAACTATACTCCAAAGTTCAAGGAAATAGAAAATATATTAAAAGNCAGCACCGAAGTACTGACTACTGGGCTGGTGAATACCCTCGGGGACTAACAGTCCACCAGCAGTGGCATCGACCCAGTGGTAACAAATAACTAAATACCGAAGTCACTGTGAATTTACTTTCTGCATATGCGCATTTCGACAACTTATGTCTCATCAGTGCAGATAAAATCTAAACGTTTGGAAGACCATAAACCATGTGACGCAAGCTCCTCCTACATTTTGGGATTTATGTATAAAATCTTTATGCAGAATTGTTGCATATAGTCTATAGATTTGCAATAAGCTTTTGGAATTTTGGTTCCGGTTCCAACTTTGGTAAATTTCCTGAAAATGTTTAAGACACATATTTTATTTTAATTTTGGCATAGTATCTTATATTCTGACAAATGTTTGGTAAAAAACAAAATTTTGATAACTTAGGATTCTGAAAGGCGGTTCCGTAAAAGTCTCAAAGACCACTTATTTTTTGGAATTCTATCAAGCAACTGTACTTAAAATGTTTGTGTAGTTTATATTTGATTCCAATCTTGGTAAATTTCCTGAAAGTCTCAAAGACCAACTATTTTTTGGAATTCTACCTAGTAACCATACTTAAATTGTTTATTTAATTTAGGACAAACATTTTAATCAATTGGATTTCAAAAATATTTGATTCCAATTTTGGTAAATTTCCTGAAAGTCTAAAAGACTACTTATTTTTTTGGAATTCGACCTAGCAACCATACTAAAATTGTTTGTGTAGTTTAGGATAAACATTTTCATCGATTGGATTTCAAAAATATTTGATTCCAATTTTGGTAAATTTCCTGAAAGTCTCAAAGACCACTTATTTTCTGGAATTCTACCTAGAAACCATACTTAAATTGTTTATGTAGTTTAGGACAAACATTTTCATCAATTAGATTTCAAAAATATTTGATTCCAATATGGTAAATTTCCCGAAAGTCTCAAAGACCACTATTTTTTTTTTTGGAATTCTACCTAGCAACTGTACCTGAATTTATTGTGTAGTTTATGGCAAACACTTTCAACATATGGATTTCAAAAATATTGATTCCAATCTTGGTAAATTTCCTGAAAGTCTCAAAGACCAGTTGTTTTTTGGAATTCTACTTAGGAATCATATATCCTAGAATTCTTTTAGTAACAATAACGACTATCAACAGGTAGATTTCAAAAATAATAATAAAAAAAATTATGCCCAGGATGTATATCAATTGTTTTCTGTGTCAAACAAGAAGTGCGGGGATAGCTGTCGTTTCCGACAACATCTAGTTTATTTTTTATTTTGGAATCCCCTTTCATCATTTCTGCATCAGTATTCGTTTGCCGATGAAGTTGCTATGCTTTAATTAAACTGCAGCTCTTTTCTTGTTATTATTTTATTCTATCATTGTATTTATGGTTATTTATATTTTAGAGAGATTTGTGTAGTGCTTTCACATATTTTCACAAACGCGATGACTTCACCTTTCCAATAGTAAACTTCACTTTTCTTTGTAGCCACATCCCAGCAGCGCCGGCATATGGAGTTTACATCTCCCAGCTCATTCGCTATTCAAAAGCCTGTGTTCGATACAGTGACTTCCCGGTTGCTCACAAATAGGCTACTTCAACAAGGGTATGTTACCCAAAACTTAAAGTCATCCCTCCAGAAGTTTTACGGTCGACATCACCATCTTGTGGACCGCTATGGGATATATGTTTCCCAGATGACAACAGATCTTTCTCTTTGTCACTAAAGTTTGTTTTTCCTCTACCGGATTTGACTTTACTACCGGAGTTGACATGTTCAACACGGCGGGTGTCTTATAAGAAGCAGGAGATGCTAACTCTACCGGTGCACCTGATCTCACCCATGTTTTTTATTGGGCCCGTGTTGTTCATCTTTGTGTGTGTGTGTCTTCATTTTTCTTTTCTGTGCCGTACCCATGTTGTGTCTCTGTTCCCCCTTTTTTGTTTCTGGTGTTGCCATTGTCCTTGGATTGTTCGCTTTTGGATTGACGGTTCGGTTCTCACCGACTTTATTTGCTGTCATCACAAAAAATAGCCTTTAATCTAAAGGTTACCGCGGTATTTTTTCCTATGGAATGGCATGAAAATAGAAAAAAAATATTTTGTAGTAATATTATATGTAATGTTTTGTTGAACCATATGAGCAGGAATAAAAGCATGCCAAACATTTTTTTACAAAAATGGGTTATTCATAGTCTCGTGCATAGATGATTCCAGTATTTGAATTGCACTGGTATAATCCTTCAGAAAATTGTGATTTGTTTTATGTCTGTATTTTATCATTTGTCTAATTTTTCATCCATGTTGTCTGAATGTTATGAACTTATTTTGTCTGTATCAATCTATGATTGTTATTTATTCTTATTATTTTGAAGATTTTTCCGTAGAGGAGGTGTACAAACCTTCTGCTGATTTTATAAAAACTTTAACTACGATAGACTCCGTGTTTAGATCTTTTCTTTGTAGCAACATCCCAACAGTGCCGGCATATGGAGTTCACATCTCCCAGCTCATTCGCTATTCAAGAGCCTATGTTCGATACAGTGACTTCCTTGATAGAGCCCGGTTGCTCACAAATAGGCTACTTCAACAAGGGTATGTTACCCAAAACTTGAAGTCATCCCTCCAGAAGTTTTACG